>OZ017740.1:143204795-143417295 GCA_963969285.1 Odontomyia ornata
CTTGATTATTGCGCGTCCTGTGCTCTTGATGTTTGGCGATACTTCACTGAGGACAGTCCTTTGCCATTGTGGCCTTGCAAAAGGCGGAATTCTAGTTAAATTTGCAAACGCACAAAAAGCTTACACCGCCTTGGGAAATAATTGAAAAATAGTCAAACCTTCATGGTAATGATGACCTTTAAATACGTGAAATGAACTGTGAATATATAATTTTAAATGTATAAATTTATTCATTTCCTGTAAATAACGTACATATATGAATTTATTAATTTCCTACACCTTCTGATTTTTATTTATTTTAAGCATTTTGAAAACTAACTTCTTGCAAAATACTAACATTGCTTACTTCATAAGGTAAGATGAAATATTTTTATTGTTCATGACGGTTATTGGTGTTTTTGTAAAACTAGAATTTAAGAACCACCTGTGCTAAAATTATTGAAGTAGACTAAAACGCAACGTTTGCAAAAATGACCTTCCCTGCAATTTGCTTGTAATGATGAAGATCAATAGTTTAAACTAACTTTCCAGAAAATCAATTTTAAATGAGGCTTAGAAGAACATAGAACTTGCCAAGAGCAAATAGAAAGTGGCGCAAAATTAGTCACCCTATCGAAAGATGTTACAACTTTTGTAAATGGCATCGTACGTGATTCATATTTGATATTTGTGAACTAAGCCAGAGCGTGGAATAGTTGTATCATTTTAATTGTCAAGATTTTGTATCGTCAATCATCATAAGCGACGAGGCGCATTTCCACGTAATCGGTTACGTCAATACGCAAAATCTTCATTTCTGGGGCACTAAAAATCTACGTGTGATGCACAAACAGTCATCTTATACACTCAAAACCACTGTGTGGGGTGACATTCACGAGGGATGAGTGATCGGGTCGTGTTTTTTCAGGACGTCATCGGCAATACGGTCACTGTTTCTGGCGAACGTTACAAAGCAAAGCTCATATAAAATATTAAGCCATATAGTAGTAATTTGCATATGCATTAGTCAGCCTACTATTGGACAAGCTTCCGTGAGCTGTCAGCTAACTGCGGGATATGCAAATACTTATATATCGTAATATAGTATATACTATTTTCCGAATGAAAACGTACGAAACGCATTTTGTGCATGCTCAAAATTTACCTTGCGCTGTCCACTGTACTTTTACACTTTCCAAGACGTAAAACACATGTTTTACACCTTTCACTGATAGCTAAACTTTGAGGAGAAAATAAACTCCTATTCATTCACTTTGCAAGCCGAGAAAAATTAAAGGGGTATGAGAACTGGAATAATTTTAACTTCACTAGAAGTGCTATTGTGTTTACCGTGGACCAACTGGATTTTACTGTAAAAATCCGTCTCAAAACCGTACAAAACCACGAATTTACGTTGGCACCTCTACAAGTCTTCATACATCGCCATGCAAGCTAGCGAGCAAAGTCAGCCTACTAGCGGTCATGAGTTCGGTAGTAAGCACTACTGCTATATGGCTTCCAATCTTATGCGGGCTTTGCTTCAGAGCCATGATAAACACCTTCTTGCCACCGGAATTGCATGAACCGGGCTTGGTGAACATGTGGTTTTAACACGACTTTGTAACTGCACACACAGCACGAGCTGAAATGGATATTGAGAAGGAAGCGTGTCCTGCCTCAGATAATTGTAGACATTAAGGAACTGTTTTGACAGGAATGCGAATAGTTATTACTGGGAATCTTGCGGAATGTCATGGAAAATACTGACGGCAGCCACTTGATGAATATAATCTTTTCTACTCAACAGAAACAATTGTTAAAGTCCAAATAAAGATTTCCATCACTCAAAACCATTTTTTTTTTTATTTAGTAAGCAAGTTGTTCAAAAATCAAATTGGATGATTAATTTTGTGCCACTTTGTAGTAAAAATCAGTCATCCTCGTAGTTCACGTAGTGTAGTGGTTAGAGCACTCATCCCGTAGGCCGAATATTTCTAGTTTGACTCTCATTGGCGGCAACGAGATTTAGTTCGAGTGATTTTTCGGATGGACTATAAGCCCGTTCAGTTATAATACGTGCTGGTTTAAAATCAGAACGTGTCGCAGCTGTGTGGGTGGACACATGGCTAAAGCGTGATGCTGACCAAATGGTGATAATGAGCTTCTCTAACGATCAACGAAATGGGCTGTAGTGCTTTTTTGTACTAAAATCGGATGTCAAAGTGAAACTCTGACAATATTATTTGAGTATGGATGCGGTCACAATATGAAATACTCTAGACACTGTTTATTCGAGACTGCTGGGCTATAGGTTTCGATAGTATCTAACTGTTTCTTACCTCCCAGAATCTGTATATAAAAACCCCATACCAGATGTTTCTTCTGTGGTTAGATCATCGCTACTCAAACGTTTTTAAAAAATATACTGTGTAGAATACATGCACACGAAATTCATAGCAAATTTATTTCCGGTAGCTATGAGAGCAATTATTAACACTCCAAAAAGTTGATAAGCAAACTTTAATTATTGAATTTAATTGCACGTTCTAGCAATTTTAAAACGTGTACATAGTCAGTTACAGATTCACTTCAGCTTCACCAATAATTTAATTTTTGTGCAAATAGCGTTGTTAGGTACTGTTGCAGCACACGAACTTTATGATAATTTTTAATAATAAGTATATATTCCAATAATAATAATAATAATGATAATCTTTAGTCTTTTTATCTTTGGTTGTCTGCATGTCCGTCCGTGCATCATAGCAATCTACAACAGCTATAAATAAGAAATTTTGTGGACCTGTAAAAAATGATGACTACTATAATGTTTTGACATACATTTTTAGGGCTTTATAACAAAAATTGAAAATAGACTAAAGTTTAGACTTTAAAATAGTATCTAGTAATATACTGCACACAATCACTAGTACATGAAATATGCTGTTCACGTCATCTATGAGAAAAAACCGACATGAATCATCGAACAACCCAGTATAAATACACTAGGCAGAAAAAGATTTGGTTCAGCTGATGCCATTTCGTATCGAATTTTTTTCTAGATTTTGTTTCACCTATCGATGTTTATCACTAGACTTTCTTTAATTTCCTTCGAGCGATTTTTGAAATAACTGTACTTTTCGCGGGAAATATACAAAACCGAGGCAGAAGAAGTCTGCGTTCATTCATCAAATCAAGGGATTCCCCGAAGAATAACTTTTCAAGCACACTTACCTAATGTTGTCTTGCATTAGTAATTTATTGAGTTTTATTTTGGCAAGTGTTTAGAAAGATTGTGTATTGTATTGTGTTTCTTTGCAATGACAAATAAAAGAAAACAAGTTGAGTAAGCAGGAGAGTGTTCCTTTCAGAAGGTCTTTGTAAATATCCTAGGGTTAGAAACAAGATTTCTATTAGCGTTAATCGATAACTTGAATTATTCATCCAATGCATGGATAGAAATTGTTCAAATTTATGCAAAAGATGCACCGTTCCTTTCATAAGCACAGTGCAGCCGCCATGTTGATCCAGCTTAAATGATTTTTCTGAATGCTCGGCCGATTAAACATATTCAAGTTAAACACTATTCCTTAAATTTTCATGAAAGTTGAAGGAAAATAAAAGTGCCTTAGTCAATTTGAAATACATATGTATCAAGTATAAACACGTGTTATTGTTGTTGTAATTGACTACCTTTGATTGAAAAAAATTCGTTATTAGGGGAGACCCCTTTAAAAAAATTTTAAATTCTTGTTAGGAACTTACTTTTTCTGACCTTTTCACAAAGTTTAAGCATTCTGGCTTCTATAGTTTCTGAGGAAACTCGCTGTGACGCACGGACAGACGGACAGACAGACGAACAGAAAGGTCGCGAAACTAGTAGGTCTTTGTTAAAAAATTTTTTAACAAAGACCTCAAAAAGCGTGAAAGATTTGCAGCGTTTATAATAGAGGAAGCTGTTAGTGAAGTGATTGAAAATTAGAGTCCATCAATAGAACTGCTGTTTTTTCAATATTTCCACTGCAAACCCAAACGTTTTAAATTAAAACGCCTAAGCGTTTTAATTAAAACACTTTTAGTGTTTTAAATCAATAAAACACGTTAGCCGTTTTATTTTAAAACGCCTACCGTTTTATTTTAAAACACTAGATGTTTTAATTAAAACGTCTCAGACGTTTTACTGAAACAAACACTTAAAGCGCTTTAATTAAAACACCTAAGTGTTTTAATTAAAACACTTTTGGTGTTTTAATTCAATAAAACACTTTGAACGTTTTATTTTAAAACGCTTACCGTTTTATATTAAAACGGCAAGCTTTTAAATTAAAACGCCGAAAACGTTTTATCGAGGGAAAACACTTTAAGTGTTTTAACTGACGCAATATCAAGAAAAACGTTTAAATTAAAACGTCAGGCGTTTTAATTAAAACACCAGCTGTTTTAATTAAAACGTACAGGCGTTTTATTGAAAATACTTTCATGTTCACGTCATAATCCCTCTGTCAAATGTGTTCTACAGTAATTTCTTGTGATATTGTACAAAAAGTAATGAAGTTCTGTTTAAAGCAGAAGAAGTGATATTTAAACTTCAACAGTTCGTGGCTATAGCATTCAAGTACGAGCAAAAGGTATTGTGGCTATATGTTGTGGAGTGATAGAAAGTTTGGTTAAGTTCATGGCGAAATACTTATATTTGTCTGTCAATTTGTGTTCTACAGTAATTGTTTGTGAAAATAGTGCAAAAAATAATGAATTTTTGTTTAAAGCAGAACAGTGGTATTTCAATTTAAACAAATTTGTGTTTCTAGCAGTGAAGTACGATCAAAGGTAATTGAAATTTGTCATTAGCTTTTTTTAGGGTTTTGTAACAAATTTTTACAAAACCCTACTAAAATCGCGTCCTGTCTGTCCGTCTGTCTGTCCATCCGTCCGTGTGTCACAGCAGTTTTTCTCGGAAACTACTACCTCCACTACATATGAGACATGAGTACACTATTACACTCTCAAAAGGAAGGTATCCTCTAAAGAGTAGAGGAAGAAGGAGCACCAGTGAAAGCGAGGACAACCAGGTCCACGGGTAAGATTATGTGCAGTGTATTCTGGGACCGGCGGGGCGTGCTGTTCGTCGATTTTCTGCACATCCAACGTTCCATCAATGCTGCATACTACTTTAACCTTAGAGCTTATCGCTCTTAATGGATGATAACGTGCACCCCCATACCGCGCGTCTCACGCTCGATACGGTATCGGAATTTGCGTGGGAGGCAATGGAACACCCCCCTATAGTCCGGAACTATCACCCGGCGACTGCCATATGTTTGTACCACTTATAGAAACCCTCGGAGGTAAAAGATTCAACACAGACCACGAGGTAGAGGAGGTCATTGCGCACATGGTTGTTCGAGTTCCCCAAGGAAATCTTCAACACCGGCATGAAAAAGCTTCCGGATAGGTAGAGAAAATGCGTAACTTGTAAGGGGGTGTACCTCACAAAACTGTAAATTTATACATATATACATATATATATATAAATATATATATATATATTTATATATGCACCTCGTTCCTATGTATGTACATCCACTATGTTCCTATGTACGTGTCGTTTAAAGCTGTAAATAACTTTAAATGAAAAGCCTCAAAGACGGTGTTTTTATTCCCGTCCCAACTTTAAAACAATTTTAAGCATTTTAATAGCTAAAACACCTAAAATGTTTTAATTAAAATGCATGGAAGTTTTAATTAAAACACTAGGCGTTTTAAATAAAAATTCTTGGACATTTTAATTAAAACACTAGTCGTTTTAATTAAAACGCCTAGTGTTTTAATCAAAATGTCACTACAAAACCAAATGTATTAAATTAAAACGCTTTTGGTGTTTTAATTCTCGTCCTAATTTTAAAACACTTATTAAGTGTTTTAATATTTAAAACACCTAAGCGTTTTAATTAGAACGCTTAGTGTTTTAATTAAAACACGAGGCGTTTTAATTGAAAACACTAGGCGTTTTAATTAAAACGCCTAATGTTTTAATTAAAACGCCTACTGTTTAAATTAAAACACTAGGCGTTTTAATTAAAACGCCTAGTGTTTTAATTAAAACGCCTACTGTTTTAATTAAAACACTAGGCGTTTTAATTAAAACGCCTAGTGTTATAAATTAAAACATCTAGGCGTTTTAATTTAAAACGGTTTAGGTGTTTTAATAATTAAAACACCTGAGAAGTGTTTTAAAACTGGGACGGGAATTAAAACACCAAAAGCGTTTTAATTTAAAACGTTTGGATTTGCAGTGTCGAGAGCTTACTTAGCTTAGATAGTGAAGAAAGCAAAATCTTCTGGCAAATCATCATATAAATATAAGCCTAATATAGGTTATAAACGCATTTTCACTGTGGAAGAAGAGGGGTTGCTAGCAGATTATTTGAAAACTGCATCAAAAATGTGCTATCGGCTTGCAAGACAGCAAACTAAAAATTGGCATTTGATTATGCAGATGCGAGTTCTGTTGGCAAAAAAAAATGGAAGGACTCTCAAAGTGCAAGCAAAGATTGGTTAAAAGGCTTTATGCGCAGAGACAAAGAACCAGCAGTTAGAAAGCCTGAAAGCGCTTCATTTTCCAGAGCTACTAGTTTCCATAAAACGAGCATAAGCACGTTTTCGAAAAACTAACCGATTTGATTTAATTTTCCGCGGCACATGGTATTCAACGCAGATAAAACAGGTTGCAGCACTGTAACAAATCTTCTCAAAGTGATGGCACGAAGGGGATCCAAGCATATCCAACAAGTAGCATCAGGCAAATGAGGAACGTTGGTAACAACTTTGTTTTTCATTAAGCCTGCTAGTGATTTTCTGCCACCAATTTTGGTTTTTCCACGAGTTCATTACAAGAATATCATGTCAGCAAAGTGTTCATCATGTGTTGGAAAATATTTCTGGATGGATGAATGGAGAATGCTTTATCAAAGCTTTAGGACATTTTGTAATGGATGTGAAGCCTTCCAAAGAAAATCTGGCATTGATCCTAATGGGTAACCACAGTTCACATATTAACCTCAGACTTACTCAATTCGCTTGCGAAAACCCTATTGTAATAGTGGCTTGTCCACCACACTGTAGCCATAAGCTACAGCCCCTTGATGTCACAGTATATGGTCCCATCAAAAGCAGATATAGAATTACAATGAATGAGTGGATGCGGTCGAATCCTGGTATAATGGTGACCATTTACCAAGTTGGACAGTTTTTGAGAAATGCATATCTATCAGCTTACAGTCCTCATAATATTACACAAGGTTTTCTCAAAACGGGTGTTTCAGTAAAATGTCTGAGACGTTTTAATTAAAACATCTAGTGTTTTAAAATAAAACGGTAGGCATTTTAAAATAAAACGCAAAACGTGTTTTATTGATTTAAAACACTAAAAGTGTTTTAATTAAACGCTTAGGCGTTTTAATTTAAAACGTTTGGGTTTGCAGTGAATCCCTTCAATTCAAACATATTTGGAGAAGAAGAGTTTTTATCATCGTTTGTGACTGACAGATCATATCCATCTGCTGGAGTCGATCCTGATAAAGAAAATGAAAATAGCCATGTGATTGAAACTGAAATAAATATGCCAATTTCACCTATTTCTACTTGTGCACATTCACTGCCAATTGGTAGAAGTTCACAGGAAAATAGTGCATTTTTAAGATCTCTTTTATTTTTGCCTGCTTCTACAGCTCTAGTTGCGTCTACATTAGGGAAACTAGTCATAACACCACAAATGGTTAGGCGATTTTCAAAGGCAGAGCCCCGATAAAACACGTCCTGTAACAACAGAAAAATATCTTCTGCCATCGTTACTGATTCTTCTGAGAAGAACAAGATAGCAGAAAAGGATGCAAATGCCAACCAAAGGAGAAGGAGTATACAGAAAATGACTATAAAAGCATCACTAAAAAATCTAGAATAAACAATGGTACATGTTTGAGCTCACCTGATTCTGAGGATAGTGTAATATTATCACAAGCTAAAAGAAAGGTTTCAGTGCATCATAAACACGACAATTATTATGTAGTGTGCAGTAAGGATTATTGTAATGGCGATGAAGAATGGTACCAGTGAAAAATTTGTAGCGGTTGGGCAAATAAATCTTGTGGCGTAAAAGGGAGATTCAATAATTTTTGTAAAAAATGTTTTTGAAACGTTATGAATAATTTATTTTTGTTTTTAATTTTGGATTTTGGATAATCATTTTTTTAACCACTTGATCACTTACTTACGTTAATTTACTCTTCATTCCCTCTACAAAAGACCTTGGCTCTTATATAAGTCTGGCCAACTCTTTCAATGCCTATGTGTCATGAAAGAGCCGAAACTTATTCTTTATACAAATGGATAGTAAACCTACAGTATTATTGATTTTGGGAAACATTTCATGATATTACGTACATAAAGTAATAAACAATTTTTATGCTACACGTTTTATCATTTACTCATTTCCTTTTGGATTGTTTTCCCCTTTTTGTAAAACTGGCTGTTTCATGCCACCCTTCACCTACATTTTTCCTGAAATTTGTGAGAAAGTGTATAATGTTGAAGATACATTATTGTTGTTGCAATACAAGCTAATTCAAATGAATACACAATAATCTCGATGAATATTATCAGGTTCTTTTGAAGCTTTCAGGAGATAAGTATCTCATACTATACTGTGTCCAAAAAATAAGGTGCCATGTATTTATTTTGAAAATTCTTCATTTGTTCTTCCAAATCAATTTCATTTCTTTCAAAGTAATCCCCTCCCGATGCAATGCACTTATGCTAACGGATTTTCCAATCTTCGAAACACTGATTGTAGTCACTTTCCAGGATGGCCTTCAGTTTCGTCTTCGCTGCGGCTTGAATCTCCTCTATCGTATCAAAACGGTATCCCCGGAGCTGTCTTTTGAGCTTGCTGAACAGCCAGAAGTTGCACGGCGTCAGATCAGGTGAAAACTGTGGTTGCGGAACGACATGGGTTGAGTTTACGGCAAAATGATCACGAATTACGAGTGCAGTATGGGGTGATGCATTATCGTGGTGTAAAAACCAAGAATTGTCTTTCCACAATTCCGGCCTTTTTAGGCGAAAAGCGTTACGCAAATGACACATAACGTTCAAATAATATTCCTTGTTGACTGTTTGGCCCGGCGGAAGGAATTCATAATGCACAACACCACGGTAATCGAAGAAAACAGTCAACATGACCTTGATTTTTAAGCGACTTTGGCGCGATTTTTTTGGTTTCAGCTCCCCTTTGGCACGATATTAGCTGGATTGATCGACTGTTTCGGGGTCGCCAGCATATATCAAAGTCTCGTGTCCAGTGATAGTGCGTTCTATTTTGTCCTGATAGTCAGAAAGCATCGTTTTACACACTCCAACGCGACGCCTTTTTTCCAAAAAAATTAATGTCGGTACCAGTTGAGATTTGACGCACTTGACGCCCAAAACATCCTTTAAAATGGTATTGACCGAGCCTTTCGATATGCTAACCTCATCAGTAAGATCTCTTATCGTTAATCGAAGGTTTCCAACACTAAATCTCTGATTTGTTGGACGTGAGCTTCGTCAGTTGAGGTTGATGGTCGCCCAGGACGCTCTTCGTATTCGGCGCGTTCACGTCTAGGTTCGAACTCACTACACCACTTGTAAACATTTTTTTTAGACATAGCCTCATCACGAAAGGCTTTCTGCGCCATCCTCAACGTATCCACAGCAGAAAATTGATTCTGCAAACAAAATTTAATGCAAATTCTTTGCTCAACAAATTTCGACATCGCAAAAAACGAAAAATTCACTTTTAGCATCTCCCAAAATGACGCGTATCTCAAACATTAATGAATATTTTGACATGTAAATTTGACATAGATGTCACTTACAGTACTACCAACTTAAAACAAGTTGGGTAGACAGACCTATGCTCATGTCAGAAGGGTTTTGTACTCAACTTACAAAATGCAGTAACCAGCAACGAATAAAATCAAGAAACATGTCAAAGACGATTTTATTGGAGAAAATGTGAAATTCGAGGATCATACATATTAAATAAGTTGAAAGAATTGTGAGTCCTGAGGTATTTGTTTTAGTTATGCCCATAAATATCTCCCTTGATAATTTTCCAGATTTTTTAGAAACACATTTTTCATGTATTTCCCCCTCCTGTGCCCCCACTGAAGCAAAAACTGTCAGTTTAAGAACTGTTTTGAAAAGCTCTCATAGAGAACTTTCAGTTGATATTCATATCGGCTACCTTTCATGAAATTTTTTTCAGGGCCCACTCCTCTGTACTGTAATCATCGATTCATGGCCTATTTTTTCGAATACTAGAATGGTTACAAAGCCCTTTTGCTAGGAGCTCTCTCCTGCCTCTTCGACTTGTTTCAATTGTATGTACTCATCCTCATGATACCTATCATTCCTGAAATTTTCATGCAAATCCTAGCAAAGCTGTAGTGTCTAAATCGATAAAAAGCGCATATGGTTCCATAGCCATAGTAATAAAGTGCATATTGTTCCATAGTAATACATGAAAATTCAAATCGCTATAACTTCGTTAAATACTATTCGATCTATATGAAACTTTCAAAAAACATCAATCTTATAGAAAGTCATTTGTTTGCTAAATTTTATTGAATTTAAGGGTACCGTTAAGATTTTATTCAAGAAAACATAAAATCGATAAATCATACTATTACTAACAAAGTTGAGCGAATTTCGACTTCTCATGTATTTGTTGTTGTTGTACTCATTAAGGCCTACATTCATGATTTTTTTCAGATTTTTCGGATGGAAGGTTTCCAATCGCGAGGGGGGGTACACGAAAAGTTCGTACATTTCCCCTTCCCCTGCCCCCTTCGGTACTCAGAAGGCAATTTTAAGACTTGTTTTGAAAAGATCTCATTGAGACCTTTCCAATGACATCCTACTCGACTACCAATGGTGAAAATTTTTTTTTAGGGGTCACCTCCCTATACGGGGAGACCCCCCTTAAACCCCTTTGAAAAATTCTTCCACCCTTGAACTTTCAAGAAGTCACCACTTCTGACCTTTCCACAAAGTTTCATTGCTGTAGCCTCTATAGTTTCGGAGAAAAAGTGCTGTGACATACAGACGGACGGACGGACGGACGGACGGACGGACAGAAGGACACAGGTCGTGATTGCAATAAGGTTTTGTATTTTAGTACAAAACCCTAAAAAAAAATAATCCTCCAAATCCTCGAGCCGCGCAGTTTAAATTCAAATGTCACCTTATTTTTTTGACACAGTATATTTTGAAAGCTTAGACCACTACTCATGAGTATTTTACTGATTGATATGATTCTTACTTTTATAGTTCGTGAGAAATTTTCAAAACCCTTAAAAAGAAAAGCATGAGGAGTATTGAACTTCAGGAGAAAGGAACCCATCACAATAAACAGGTTGGGTAGAAAGACCTACGCTCATGTCAGAGGGGTTTTGTACTCAACTTACAAAATCCAGTCACCAGCAATGAATAAAATCAAAAAAACAGGTCAAAGAGATTTGCTCGTTTAGAAGAAAATTCATTGTTTCTCAATTTTCAACTAAGAAAAATTACTGAAATCATGAGATCCCAAAAGCGTTTATGTCATCGATCTTATCTGAAAATTTTAAGAAGATCCAATCAAAACTGCAGTGTCTGATTCGATAGAAAGTCTATAAAATATTATTGTTGCTGTAATCGGAGAAATTTCAAATGGATATAACTTCCATGAATATGATACGAATTTCATCAAACTTATAGAGTATTAGGATCTTGTGCAAAACTACTTAAATATTGAGTTTTGTTGGGTTTAAAGGCATCCATACGATTTTATTGGAGAAAATGTGAAACTCGAAGATCATACTATTATTAACAAAGTTTAACGAATTTTGACTTCTAAGGGATTTGTCATTGTCACACTCATTAATATCTACCTTAATAATTTTTTCAGATTCTTTACATCAAAAGTGTCCATTCGCAAGAGGGGAAACACATTTTAAGTGTACTTCCCCCCTGTGCCCCCACTTAAGAAAAAACTGTCAGTTTAAGAACTGTTTGAAAAGGCTTTCATAAAGAACTTTCATTTGATACTCATATCGGCTACGTTTGATGAAATTTTTTTCAGGGGCCACTCCCCTGTACTCTAATCATCGATTCGTGGTATCAAAAACACTTTTTTGTTGGGAGCGCTCTCCTGCCTCCTCGATTTTTTGCACCTATGAGTATCGATTGTAGGCATTCATCTTCAGTCATTCATTAAATTGAATCAAGTGTTCAAAGCACGCACCTTAAACGTTGTAATTGGGGAAAAATAACTCGAAATTATTCAATTTTCCCATTTGAAAAAGCAACTATTTTGTTTTACGATTACTGATACCAATAGCTGAACCGATTCTTAAAGATATTTATGATTGCTATCATTCCTGAAAGTTTCATGCAAATCCTAGCGAAGCTGTAGTGTCTGAGCCGGTAAAAAGCGCATGCGAGGTGTGGCCCCGGCATCCTTCCCCTCTTCATTGATATATTTACGATCGCTTAAGCTTATTTACGAGTAGTTCGCCTGCTGTGTTGTATTGCGTAGACGTGTGTTGGTGGTGCTCGTCACGAAAATGGAGAAACGAAATCAAGAGCAATGCGTCGCGATAAAATTTTGCGCCAGATTTGGCGGAACAGCTTCGAAAACGTACGCTAAAATTGTATGGTGATAGTGCTCTTAGTCGTGCCTAGAGATTTCGATGGCATAAAGAATTTAATTAGGGGCGTGAAAGCTTGGAAGTCAAAGCGCGGAGCGGGAAATCAGTCGAGGTTCGGACTGACGCGAAAGTTGGCTTCGGAACTGGGTGTGAGCCGTGAAACAGTCAGAAAAAATTTAACCGACGATTTAGGGATGGAAAAATTGTGCGCGAAGATGGTTCCAAAGAACGTGCCACACCTTCCTCAGCG
Organism: Odontomyia ornata; assembly: GCA_963969285.1. NCBI lineage: Eukaryota > Metazoa > Arthropoda > Insecta > Diptera > Stratiomyidae > Odontomyia > Odontomyia ornata. The sequence goes on from OZ017740.1 coordinate 143,217,750, forward strand.
TGTCCCAGCATTTGGCCTCTGTCGTGTTGCAACAGCCACCTTATTCGCCCGATATGTCACCGTGTGGCTTTTTTGTTCCCGAGAACAAAATCGATGTTCAAAGCAACCCATTTTGAGTCGGTTACGGACATACAGGCGGCCATGATGAGGGTACTCACGAACATCCCAGTCGAAGCATTCCAGAAAAGTTACGAAGCATGGAAAATGCGCTGTTGTATAGCTGCCCAGGGGGACTACTTTGAAGGGGATGGCTGAGCTGTAGAATAATTTTTAAATATACGGTTTTTATGGAATCAATCTCATTACTTAATTGTCACACCTCGTATTGTTTCATTGTCATATGTTTCCATAGTAATACACCGCATATTGTTCCATAGTAATAAAGGAAAAATTCAAATCGCTGTAACTTCATTAAATACCATTCGATCTTTGTGAAGCTTGCAGGACGGGTCAATCCTATTGACAGTCATCTGTGCACTGAATCTTATTGAATTTAGAAGTACACTTAAGATTTCATTCAAGAAAACGTAAAATCGATAAATCATACTATTACTAACAAAGTTGAGTGAATTTTGACTTCTGACGTTTTTGTTGTTGTTGGACTCATAAAGGCCTACAATCGTTTTTTCAGATTTTCCGGATGAAAGGTGTCCAATCGCGAGGGGGTACGTGAAAAGTTCGTACATTTCCCTGCCCCCCTCGGTACCGATAAGGCAATTTTTAGACTCGTTTTGAAAAGATCTCATTAAGATCTTTCCAATGACACCCTACTCGACTACCAATGGTGAAAAAAAAATTTTAAGGGGTCACCTTCGTATATGGAGGGACCCCTTTGAACAAATTTTCCACCCCAAAACTTCCAAGAAGTCATCACTTCTGACCTTTCCACAAAGTTTCATGGTTTTAGCTTCTATAGTTTCGCAGAGAAAGTGCTGTGACATACAGACGGAAGGACACAGGTCGTGATTGCAATATGGTTTTGCATTTTAGTCCAAAACCCTTAAAAGCTATAATATTGGTTGGCATATCGTTGTAAGTCATCAATTGAAGTATTTAACCAAAGAAATGGAAGGAGCGAATATGTTCAAAATAGTAGAGAATGTAACAAAACAATCGAAAAGTATTACTCTGAAGAAATAAATTAAAGGTCTAACAAAGTCGGTAGATTCTTTAAACTGAGTGTGTTTGTTTATACGTAACTGCTGTAGAAATTCTTGATTGCAATTCAGAAATTGTTCCATCAAAAACTCAATATTGCTCTGAATCGCAATTCATCCTATATGTCCTGGTGTTGTGCGCGCCGCGTATAAATTGCAACCGCGAGCTCATTAGCATAGCGGCACATAAAAACAAACATATACGACACATTTGAAATGTGTGGTCCCCGATCGGAAGCATTCCAATCGCATCGTTCCACCGGATGAGGGGACATCGAGAGCGATAACGACTGTGCGATGGTAAGAAGGAATCACCATTGCTCATACATACTCGTACATAACCTGGATGGTTGCCGATGGATATGATTGAATTCCCGATGCCTTTTCTGCCCCCAGGAGGAATGCTACATCCTACGATTGAAGGCAGTTGCGTTCCAGGGAAATTGTTTGACATAAATTGCATCGATGAATTCCCCAAAAGATTGATGATGGACATGAATTTTAATTTGAAGTTGCAGACGAATGGATGGACGGTTTCAATTGCTTCTGTCCACTGAATTTTTCGAAACGCGATTTATTGATATGTTCAGCACCTCATTATGGAGAATGGAAGATTACAAGCGTGCGTCGAAAGTAGATTTGCGAACAAATGTTGGTATTGCATGCAGTATCAACCTCCTCTTGATTCGGAATGTTAGGATCGAGATGAATGGCTTATTATATCATATGCGCATTGAACGAGATCATACATATCCCATTTAAATACAATTACATTGATTTAAAATGTCTCTACATAATATAAAGAAGACCCATAAAAATGACGAATTAATAATTATAGTAACGATGACCAATTGAAGATTCTACTAAGCAATTGCAACAACGACATCCAAAAAAGGCATGCACATTCCAAACTAAATATTTTCGGAAAATTTCAAACTGAATTGTAGTATTCATGTTATAATGACTCGATTCAGGGAGTCAACATGGTATTTCAAAGACATGACATATACAGCTCATTTCAGTGTGAAACTTGTTCAAATGCTCAGAAACTGGATGATCAGATTTTTATTGGCTATTTCCATACAATGGCTTGCAAAGTTTTTTGGGGTCTTGCACTAAAATACAAAACTTCTTTAAAAAAGGTACCTGTATCCGTCTGTTCATCCGTCTATATATCACAGCAGTTTTTTTCCGAAACAACTCTTATAGAAGCTACAACCATGAAACTTTGTGAAAGCTCGCAAATTATGACTTCTAGAAAGTATTGGGTGGAAAAAAAATTCAAAGCGTATAGAGAAGTGACCTTTAAAAAAATTTTCATCAAAGGTGGTCACATTTGAACTCAATGAGATCTTTTCAAAAAAGGGGTCTCAACATTACTTTGCCAATGCCAAGGTGGCCAGAAGGGAAAATGCATGAAATTTTCGCGTAGCTCACCCCCCCATCCCTCGCGAGTGGACACCTCTCATCCCAAAAATCTGATAATAATAATGATTTTAGATCTTTATGAGCACAACAACAACAAATATGTCAGAAGTCGAAATTCACTCAACTTGGTTAGTAATGATATAATTTATGAATTTTACCCTTTCTTGAATAAAATCGTAAGGGCACCGTTAAATTCAATACGTAAATGTCAATCTACAAGTTTAAGCATTCGGAAAGATCGAATAGTTTCGGGGGTTTACATTTTCCTGTCTTACAACAGCAACTATACTTGGCTATGAGACAATATGCACTTCTAATCAACTCAGAATTTGTATGAAAGTTTGAGGGATTGTATTCTTTATGAATATCTTTGAGAAAATGTTCAACGGGTGACATCCGTAATCGTAAAACGAAATGGTGGTGGCTTGAAATGAGAATATTACATAAAATTGTGTTATTTTTTCAGGACTTCAACATTTAAGGTAGATGCTTTTAACGCTTGATCGAATTAACTTAAAAATACAATAATAGGTGAAAAAATCATGGACGTGGATTCAATAACGTTGCTAATAAAAGTAGGATTTAGTAAGACTATATTAGGAGGATTAAATTGAATGAAAGTAGATATTTAAGTGGTCCTTTAGAAGCATCTTATATTCTATAAATTTTGATTAAATTTACAGAAGTTGATACCGTTTGAATTTACTTCGATTTAAACAATCATGCATGGTGGTCTTCTACATGGGCTTTCCATCAACCAGATAGTGCACTTTTGATTGTACATATTTTCTCCAAATATTTCATATAAGAAAAAGACATTTAAGATTAGGCTTTGTCAATGATTTTAGCAATATTGCAGCAAAAAATAGGGCGGTTGAAATGTAGTAACACTGGTTTTTTAAAGCAAAAATATGTTTGTTTGCTTACACCCAGGCTAAGAGGGATATAAAGACTATTTAGGGCTTTATACTAAAACGCAAAGCCCTATTTAAATTATGATCTGTCTCCATCCGTCTGTCTGTGTGTCATAGATTCAAGTAGCTTTTTGTAAGCTTTGAGACAAAATCAAATTCAGCTCGAAAACTATTGGCAAGTACGGCACAGCCATGATGTATATGAACTTTTGAACAAGCCAGACGTTGGCAGAATCATCAGGCTGTGTTGATTGGATGAAGAGCGGTTGGATAGAAAAGTGTTCGCTGGGAAAACTCAAGGATACAGATCAGATAAAAAATTAAGAAATCTTTGGCCTGGCGCATGTATTGAATTTTCTTTCTCTTTCGTTCGATAGATTCTCGAAGGAACTCTAAACCGACCTTATAGACGTGAAGTCAATGACCATGTTAATGGACTGTACCCATCAGGTCAACAAGCCCGGACACCCTTGGTCTACTCCAAGGTGGCTGCTGACAGGCTAGGTAATTCGGAGAGAAATTTCGGTCACAGGTCTTCCGCGAGCAGACTAAATCCAAATGCAAGAATCAGCCACCAATTCAAATACCTGATTTAAAATGCGTGAAACAACTTCCAGCGACTCGACCTTAATTTCTTCTTCTTCTTAGCACTTCAGCCAACTGTCTCAGTTCATTGACCGCGTCCTCCAATTACAAAATTGGAACAGCGATGAACTGTCTCCGTTGACTGAGTCAGACCACTGATTTTTCGGCTTCCTCACTGGTCTCCGGCCTTCAGTTCTCCCAACGAATACCTTTTTGGGTATCCGTTGTTCATCCATACGATTTATGTGGCCAGCTCATTGCAGCTTCCGCAGTCTTATAATCGTTGAGCAGTCTGAAAATCATACAGCTCATGGTTGTATCAAATTTGTAATTGGTCCTCGTCAAGCTTCGCTCCGATTATTCGCCTCAGGATGCGTTGCTCAATGGCGTTCAATATATTTGCAGATGCTTGGGTTAGGGTCCATGTTTCACACCCATAGCATAACACAGGTCTTATCACAGATTTGTATACTTGGAGCTTTGTTTTCCTATGTATGCAGCTGGTCTTCAAGATCGTCAATATTGAATAAATTATTTTATTTGCGAACTGTATGCTTCGGCATATTGCGTCTTTTTCTTACCTTCTATTATCATTTCTGTGCTTGAGGTTTTTTTCGTCGACTGCGTCATGAGCTTTGTTTTATTTTCATTGGTTTGTAGCTCTACTAGTTTTGCTTCGTTGTCGAGTTTCAGGAAAAGTTCTTTGGCAGTTGTTAGTGACCGTGACAAAATGTTTATATCGTCCGCATAGGCTACTACTTGGTTCGACTTGAATAGTAATGTTCCTCGCGTGCTCAGAGATAGCTTCCTTATGGCGTACTTCAGTGCCAAACCGAATAGCAATGGGGCCAGCCCACCTCCCTGCTTTAGCCCGATATTTGTGTCAAAGGCATCGATGAGTTGCTCATTGATGCGGGCATGGGAGGTCGTCAACGTCATTGTCATTTTGGGAAGACGGACTAATTTGGCTGAGATGCCAAAACAAGCATTATTTGGTACAGTACGTTACGATCAATACTGTCGTATGCTTGCTTGAAGTCAACGAAAGTTTGGTGTCATCTATGTTGAACTCCCAGCACTTTTCAAGCACCTGCTTGACTGTGAACAATTGGTCTATCGTTGATCTACCTGTTCTAAAACCACCTTGATACTCCCCAATAATACTGTTGGCGTATGATCCGATTTTATTTTCCAAGATCTTTGAAAATATTTTGTACACCGTACAAAGTAGTGATATACCTCTATAATTTTCGCACTGTAGCTTGTCACCTTCTTTGTGGATAGGGAATATAATTGATTGGCTCCACTCTTTTGGCATATATTCTTATTGCCAAACTTGCAGGATGACTTTGTGAATAGCTTTATGAACACTACTGCCACCATATTTGATGAGCTCCACTGGAATCTTATCGATGCCCGGCGCTTTATTTTTCTTTTTGGCTGTGATGATAGAACAAACTTCATCCAGAGTTGGTGGTGCCAATGATAGCTCTCCGTGGATATCTATAGGCTCCGATGTTTTGGAGCTGTGCGGAGGATTAAGAAGGTTCTTAAAATATGATGCCCATGTTTCCTTAATATTTGTTTCACCAGCGATGATATTGCCAATGTCATCACGACAGAGCGTGGTTTTGGGCTGATAACCAAGTTTCAGGCTTATCATCCTTTTGTATGCTTGTCTTGTACTTCTCAACTGGTCGTCATAGAGTTATTTTATTTGCTACTCTTCTGCCATTTTCAGTGTGTTCTCTCTTTGTCCTAGTTTTCTTACCCACGTATTCTTTGTATACCTGATCATTCCTCTTGCGCTGGGCTTGATGTCCGATTGTCTGTTCTGCTACGGTCCTGATAGCCACTTTCACTTCCATCCAGAGCTCGTTGCTCGTCTTTAACGATGCGTCTGATAAGATGGAAGTCAGCTGGTTGTTCAAGGTCTCCGCGAAATTTTTGGTCACAGACGCCGTTTGGAGCCTTTCGATGTCAAATTTTTCCAGCGGGTTGGTCTTTGCCGAATATGCCTTTGACATACGACATCGATAGGTTAATTTGATCAAGTAATGATCTGAGTTACAATTGGCTTCTCGGTATGCACGGACGTCAAGTATGCTCGAGGCCCAAGGCTGTTGGATCAGAATATGATCGATTTGTTTTTGTGCGACACCATCTGGTGATACCCAGGTCATTTTATGAATGCGTCGATGTGGGAAGCAAGTCAAACGTATGATAGCTTTTTGCTACGTGCAAAGTCAATCAGGCACTGGCCGTTGTCATTTGTTTCATAGATGATGCTATATCCTCCAGTCGTTCCCCGATGAGAAAGCTTTTTGCTAACCTTAGCGTTGAAATCACAAAGAACTATTTTTGTGTCGTTTGTGGGCAATGAGTCGACCAGTCTTTCCAGTTGATTGTAGAACGTTTCCTTCGTTTCTTCGTCCTTTTCTTTAATCGGGGCGTGAACATTAATCAGCCAGATTTTGAAGAATCTCGCTTTTATACGGATCGCACACAACTGTTCATTGACTGCCTTAAAATCAATAACGCGCGATTTGAACTCTGTATCACAATTAAGGCCACTCCGAATTCTCGTTTTCCAGTAGGCTTCCCACTTTTGAATATTGTGTGCGATCTCATGTCTTAAATGTCGTTTCGTTTCCCGGACTGCCAGTATTTTTAATTGATATTGACTGGCCTGTTGTTAAAGGTCCTTAACAGCGCCAAGTTAATTGAGTGATCTGACATTCCAGGATCCAATGCCATAATCCATTTTTCATTTGCGAGATCGTTGTCGTGAGTTCAATTCATTCCGATGCCCATCTGCAGGTTTTGAAACATTTAAAGCTTTTTCAGGGACGGGGAGTAACTCCGTCGCCCAGCCTCCATTCCGGCAACGTGGTTATCACGTTGATTCCGTTATCAGGCACGGAAGATTCGCCTTCACCCTCTTACGCCCTCACAAAGGATTTAGTAGCAGAGCTGTAGATGTATTTACAGTTATTAGCATTTCTCGGCATTTAATGTCACATTATTGGGGAACCAGTAAGCCAAATGTGCGACCCCGAAACATGTACTACCATTTAATTGGGGGGTTTGGGATGAGGAATCATGGATGCTGTGTGTTGGGGAGACAAGGGGTTCCCTCTTCCTTTCTCCAACTGGCTTGGAGCCGTCTACCGCGTTAACTTTAATTTACTTTACTTAATTAATAAAGTTGTTTTTACTGTTTTTAGGGTTTTACAAAATCATTTTACAAAACCCTACTAAAATCGCGTCCGTCCTTGCGTTCGTGTGTCACACCATTTTTTCTCGCAAACTACTTAAGCTAGAAACAATAAATTTTGTATGTAGGTGTAAACTGGTGTTCTGTTGAAAGTTCATTTACAAAAAAATGTTATAAGGTATTTAAGGGGGTCTCCGCATATGGGGGAGTGGCCCCCGAAAAAAATTTCAACAAAGATAGCCGATGTGGGTATCAAATGAAAGGTCTTGTTGAGAGTTTTTCAAAACAAACCTTTGCTTCGAGGGACGAACAGGGAGGGGAAATACACGAAAAATTTGTATCCCCTCCCTCCCCCTCGTGATTGTACACCTGTGATCCGAAAAATCTTAAAAAACTCGTGGAGGTAGGTGTTTATGAGTAGAACAAAAACAAATATCTTAGAAACCGAAATTCACCCAACTTTGTTATGAAAATTGGATTTCACATTTTCTTCAATAAAATCCTATAGGTACCCCTAAACCCAACCAAATTTGACATTTAGCTAGTCCTATAAAAGGTTCTTAAGCTTTGTGAGTTTGAGGAAAATCAAATCATATACTCGGAAGTTATAGCCTTTTGAAATATCTTCAATTCCAACAACAATAACACATGATTTTGGTATTTTATGGACTTTCCATCGAATCAGTCACTCCAGTTTTGATTTGTCTTCTTGAAATTTTCAAATAAGGTCAATAACATTAATATTTTTGGGAATTTATGATTTGAGTGATTTTTGTTGGTTTGCAACAAAATGGCGATTGTTGAAAATACAAAAAAAATGCATTTTCTTTTGAACGTGCACATCTCTTTGACATATTTCTTGACTTTATTTGTTGCTGGTGACGGCATTTCTGAGAAGTTGAGTACAAAACCCTTCTAACATGAGCGTTGCTCTGTCTACCCAACTTGTTTGACATTTCATTCTTCTCTTAAATTAACAATCGAACTTTTGTAGTTTTATCTTTCTTTCTTGTCTTATGATTGTTATTGTTTGGTGAAGTTTTGCGTATAAACAGAATAGCAATTTATTGCTCAGTTTCAAATGATAGCCCACAAAGAGTCATTCATTTGAAAAAACAGAGGGCAGAAATTAGTACAAAAACAATCTATTTTGAAGATAAAAAACAAAATAAATTGAATTTATATACCTTTATACCCCTTGTGAATGAACGTGCTTTCTAGTAGTTCCCCATAGAACAAAGTCAATAGGATTATCCCAAAGAATTCAATTTTCAATTTTAAAAGATTTTTATATTCAACTTAAAAAAAACTAATCTACGAAAACATTTATAAGCAATGGAGATCATTTCTTACATTTTGATTTAAAACTTATTTTCATGACTATACACACGCATACTCTTTGTAAGTTTTTTCAACATTTATTTATTTCTAATTGATGACTATTTGGCATTACGATTTATTATCCAAGTGAAGCTCATTTTTGAATTCCTTTGCAATATGTGTGGGCAGCCCATGCCATACACCGATTTTCAACTTCGTTGGCTATGGCAATGACACATCTTCTACTTGGATATTTAAATTTTACGTACCGTACAAACTAACTTTTTCATGCCAAGTAAAATCTAAATCACGTTTATATGAAACAAATTTTAGAAATAACAATTTTCATTGCAGCGATACTGAATATTTGAATATGAGGGGAAGTACAATGAATACCAATAGGCAGCATATTAAACTGAACTTCAATGATCCGCATGCAATTCTTTTAAGACTTTTCCGTCGTCGCATTAAAAACCTTACTATTCATTCGTTTAGCTATATTTCACACACCTGTTTTAACAAAGCCGTCTTTTTTGACTGGACGGTGTATCTAGGTCGATAATGTTGTTTCGCGAGAATCGTGCGCAAATTACAACAAACCGGGTGTGTAAGAAATGTGGAATCACCTGTGCATGCTCGCCCAGTTTGTTCTGTGGAAAGCATTGCTGTTGTTCGCGATAGTGTGGTACAAGAGCTGTCAACCTTGACTCGTCGTCGTGCCCAACAATTGAACATCTGACGAACATCACTGATGTGAATTTTGAATAAAGATTTGAATTTAAACGCTTATAAGGTTCAATTGACTCAAGAACTGAAGCACACTGACCAGCGTCGGCCATACGCCGAATGGTTGATTGAACAGACAGAAAGAAATGGTGACTTTACAAAGAAAAACCTTTTTCAGCGACGAGGCACACTTACACCTCAGCGGATTCGTTAACAAGCAGAATTGCCACATTTAGGCAAATGAGAATCCACGAGTGATTGTTGAAAAGCCGATGCATCCGCAAAAGAGTGACTGTTTGTTGCGGTTTATGGGCTGGCCGCGCCATCGGGGCATACTTCTTCAAAAATAAGGACGGCCAAGCAGTTACCGTGAATGGTGTTCGCTATTGGGAGATGATAACGGACTTCTTGTGGCCAGGAATTTAGGCTATGGATCTGAATGATATGTGATTCCAACAGGACCGTGCTACTTGCCACACAGCCAACGAAACAATGGCTGCTTTGCGCGAAAAATCCAATGGCCATGTTATCTCATGTTGTGGTGATGTTAATTCGCCGCCACGATCATGTGATTTCACACCGTTGGACTTATTTCTCTGGGGATATTTAAAAGAAAAAGTGTACGTCAATAAACCAAAAACAATTCAAGAGCTAAAGGAATTGAAACTCAATTATGTCTCAGAGTCATTGAAAATATGGACCATCGGATAGAAGTATGCCAATGTAGCCGCGGCAAGCATTTTGGCAATGTTTTGTTTTGCACATAATTGTCATAGACCTTTCTATTAGAATAAAAAATATTAACATAATTCTCTAAAAAACTTTTTGTTTTATTTACAATTTACATCGTGCGTTTTGGTTGGACCCCCCTATACATCTCGATCCCAAAAGAGAGAGCTTGCGACGGTTTTCGCTGATGCAAGGGAAAGTGACAGAGATCGCAATTGCAACTGATACAATTCAAAAAAATTGTTTAAGATTCAACCGCATACACAAGTATCTTCGAATTAAATCTGCTTTTATGTAGTTATTAGCGTTTGCATCCAGCTTTAAGCAGGCTACTTAATAAATATTCAGTATTGTAGATCTATTGAGTTATTGAGTGCAAGACATTTATTTCTTTGTATGCATTCTTCAGAAAATTCGAAGATATTAAACAATCCGAACGAATAAAAAAAATATCACCTATTAAGAAACACCACCCATCACGTCCACACCTAGTTTTGAGCTGCCGAACATCGCAGGCCTCTGCTCTTTTGTTTCCAATGAGCCTTGGGTTTTTGAATCCATATTACTATTAGATCACAAAACTCTAGCAGTAGAGTCCACAACTAGTATTAAGATAGAAGACACCATTTCAATCTGCTCTTGGCAGCTGTTAATATCATATTGGCTCATGAAAACACACGAAAATTTGGCAGGTTACGATGTTATCTCCTCACAATAAGGCCGAATAATGGATAGTATACTCTCGGTATTTGAGAGAAAGGGAGATTAAAAATAGTGGCATATGTCAACGACCTGGTAATCATGGCATATTCTAGAAACAGACCATTAAAACAATTAGTAAACTAAACAGATACTCTTCTGTCTGACTTTGTTATCATCCAGCATGAAGTACCTTAGAAAAAGAAGAGACTTGAAGCGCAGATATAAAAAAAATGAAATAATTGGCTACTATCTTCGTTTTATTGTAGATCCAAATTTCAACTGAAGGATGAATAAAAAAAAAGACCATGTAAACTAGGCAAAGCAAGTATTGCCTTCTATATATGTGAAACATCTTGTTTAGGAACTGGAGTCTACAGCAAGAAATGGTATCCTGGATGATCACAAATCGTGTAACCTGATGTGATTAAGAGATAAAGTATAAAACAACAAATAAGAAATGCAGTTTTAGGAGTTGTAGTTGCTTTAAGTCCAACACCGATGATTACTGCAATTGTCTTTTACATTTAAGAAAATCTAGGCTAGGCAAGCCATAGAGTCATAATTTTTTTAAATTCTGGTTTATGCCATTATACAGATCATCAATCCAATTACAACTCCTCGGCAGTACGGCTTTAGAGCAGGACGTTCTACCATTGAAGTGATGGCAAAGGTGGTGAACGCGGTCCAAAAGGCAGAGGCTTATAGTCGCATTAAGTGACGGATCGTCCTGTTGGTAACACTCGACGTCAGGAATGCCTTCAACTCCACTAGATGGGTGGATATTCTGGATACGCTGGAAAACTCTTTTCAAGTTCCAGAATATCTAATGCGGCTTTTGAGGAACTACCTAAAGGACCGAAGCCTGCTCTTTGACACGACACAGGGCCAACGAAGGATGGAAATTACATCGGGTGTTGCCCAGGGATCTATCCTTGGTCCGGACCTGTGGAACGTATCTTACGACGGGCTACTGAGACTTGAGATGCCAGATGAGTCGCGCTTGGTCGGCTATGCGGATGATGTTGCGGCTCTGGTTGCTGGACACAGTTTCTCTGAGCGAATCAGGGCAATGGCTGAGAAGGCTTCTTCGGGAATATCGGCTCTGAGTTGACTTATGGCCAACGTAGGGGGATCTCTTGCTGAGGCTTGCAAAATCTCTTGTTAAGATTTAGAAAAAATACTAGTCAAACCTGTGCTGTTATGTGAGTGAAACATGGACCCTGACGAGCGAATCCAAAAAATCAAGTGGATGTATTTGAACGCAAAGTGCTCTGGAAAATCTACAGTCCAGTCAAATAAAGAACAGAGTGGAGACTTTGCAAAAACAATGAGTGCTATGAAATATTTGACGATTCACCTGTAACCTCCAGCGTCAAATTATTTGAATGGAAATGAACGAGCCATGTAGAAAGAAAAAAAGAGAACCGCCTACCCAAAAGAACATTGCAGGGTTGAGCACGAGGTAGACGTTCATCGGAAGTACCGAAGACCCGATAGCAAGATACAATAGAAGCTGACAGCAGATCCTTGTTAGAAGTGAATAGCTGGTAGACAAGCTCGCAGAACCGTGATGATTAGAGGAAATTAATCCTGGAGGCCAAGCCCGGCTTGGGTAGTCGCACCATAAATGATGGTGAATCGCATGTTCATTAGATATTAAAGTTGGAGAAAAATTACATAAAATTACTCAATATTTTCTTTTAAAACAACAGTAATTTTTTTAGATTTGTGATGCCACTCGTTGAACCGATTCTCAAAGATATTCATGACTTATATCGTCCCTGAATTTTTTATGCAAATTCATTTTTCGTATTTTCCCGCAATTCTTTCTTACTCCGTTATCGATATTGCTATTTTAACAATAGATGTTAAAATAAATCATCAAGACTCTCAATTTGGTACCCTATTCAACTATCTTTAGTGGAAAAAAAATCTTAATCGGTCACACCCTTAAAATACTTTGAATTGTTTTCTTTTTTGGTTACGAAACTTTCATCAACTAAAAACTTCTGAGCTGTTCACAAGATTTAAACTTCTAGCAAACAGGACATACATTTACCGATTTTAAAAGGGTAATGCGAAAATTTGTTTGACAAAAACCTAGAAAAACGAGAGAAATTCTGTAATACAATCCCAAAGGAAAGATACTATACTAACTACCAGCTAAAATTTAAGTGTGGGGGTATTATTGGGAAAACGTATCCATCTATTATCTTTTACTTGGCTGTGGTAGCAATGGTGTCTCAACGTTTAAACGGGGTTTGTAAAAATGGGTGATACGAAGGAGTCAAAACGAATCTAGCAACAACTTCACGTACCCCATATTCTAAAGACGATCAAATTGCAAAATGATTTTCCCACCGCTTATTACTGATAAAACCTAATATCAGATTGAAGTGTAAAGTTCTTTCTTGACCTCTCATTCAATAGCCAACGGATACGAATTATGTAAAATAAATTATATGAGAACCAAATGCATTTATTGGTAACCAGGCTTCTTGAAAAGTAAGAAGTCCAAATTAAAGCATTTTCGAACCCGATTTCGTACCTTTTCATAAAACTTCTATGATTGAAACTTACGTTGTGGGCCAATTTTAAACAAAACTCAAAATAAATGCAATGAGGTATCATAAAATGCTATGATTACGAAGAAATGCTTGGAGCTCACACACGAAAAAATTAGGATGATTGAAAGGTAAACAATATCTTAGAAAGAATTATGAATGGACAGGTGATGATGATGTAAGGTATCAAAATATCATAGAGCTGCAGTTTTCCATATGTAGAACAACGAACCACATGCCATCAACCTCAAGCCATACTCGTGTTACTGCTGTTATGCGTGTGGCAAACGGCCGAGGATTAGTAATATGAGAAGGCATTGCAGGTGATCATAATGTATAATATAGGATATCGCTTTATCTTCTCTCAAGTATTTGGTTCTAGAACGACACGTGATTATTTCTTTAAATGACAATATGCACCTGCTATTTTGACTTCCACAAAATATGAAATGTTGAACTTAAATGGCGAAGGAGAAATATTTTCATGTCTAATTAGTTTTTAATCTACAATAATTTCTTTATCCGTCCTCGGGTCACATCAAGTTTTGTTCAATGAAGAAGTTCAATGATGATTTTTGAGTCGGTCAAGCGTGATTGCCTCTTTAAACTTTCAGCAATCCAAAAATGTCTTGTAAGGTTATAAAGGGGGTTTTCCCTTGTATAGAGGTAAGCTTTGAAAAGATTTTTGCATAAACTACTCGGTTCGGGTTTCAAACTAATGTCTTAAAAAATACCCTCTAGATGAGATATTGAACTGCGCAGATAAGACTTCAAATTGAGAGTGATTTAAAATATTCTAAAATTTTGCGCCCTCCTTCCTTAACGTTTTATTTTAAAACAGATTCCTTTATTGTAGTTATCAAATGCCTAATTTGTTATTTTGAATACTCTACAATTCCTGTATAGTTAATATCGTCTAACACAAATACGCAACGTTGCTACTCATCCTTGACCAGCCCAGAAAAAAAGCATTCCCGCAACTTGTTTGATATCATGACATTGCTTGAAAAGAAATTATCAAGATACCGCTTCAAACATGTGGAATCAAATCAAAGAAAACATTGCAAACTCGAAAGAAGCAGGTACTATATATACTTTTTAACGGAAGTGACTTGACGTGACAGGAAAGATATAACATGATATTGGTTTTATTGTTTGCAAGTTAACAGAAAGACGTGTAAGGCACGAGTGCGCACATTGTTAGCAAACGTACATATTTTCTTTGTTTAGACGTGTCAAAATTTGCTTTGTGTTCATGCGGGCAAAGACTTTCATTTCGCAAATATTTTTGGAAAACGGTTGGCATGTTATTTGAGCAAGACACTTCAGGAATCGGGAATTTCGCAAATCGACGAAAATATAAGGTATATAAGTTAAATTTATTAAATTGGTTGTTGAAATTGAATTTTTTACAGGTTTATATGACAGGTTTGAGGTTGAGAGGAATTAGTACGCACGTCGAAATCATCTCCTATCATTTACCTCCTCTAATACTTTTTCGGAACAAAATGTTAAAAACTCAGTCATGTAACTAGACACAAAGAATTTTCATAAGTATGTTTATATAAACAAATGTCTACAAGGGAAGTATTATATGTACATCTTTTGAAATGCATTTTCATCAGGTCAACTATTTGCTCTCTCATCTTTTTGTCAAGAATTTCTGAAAATATGTTTGATATATTTCTAAATTATATTATATTTCTGATTCTTTTGAAAATATCAAATGAAAAGAGAATCAAAATTTGGGGGAAATGCTTGCACCCTCTCTTCTGCTTCCGCGACTGGACACTTTTTGGTTCGAAAATTCTGGAAAAAAAGATGACGATAGGTCTACATAAATAAACGTGCAATAAATACTTCAGAATGTTAACATATTAGTAGCTGACTGTACTTTTAATGTTTCGTAATAGTTGAGCCGACTGAAAATGTTTCGATTAAAATACCAGTTATGCTGGGAAGAATCAGGAGTCAAAAAACTTAGACGATTTACATATTTACGGGTTCTTGAAAAGAAAACGATGGGCAATTTGATGTATCTATGATTAATTATCATCATCACAACTGAAATAATAATTTTGCTTTTAATTCAAACAATTTTTTAATTGTAATGAGTGCAGAATGATTCCGTTAATTCGATAAAAAAGTGATAAATTTGGTCTGATATTTTTAACCGAAGAGTATAATGGATGTCCATCTGTATAATTGAGTACGTTTTTATTGTTTATAAAGCATAAGTAAATCATATATTCTGTAATGATTTTATTAATGGCCGTGTAGGACACGGGTGCCGATGGTCTGGCATAAGTGTCAGCGAGCTATAAACAACACCGAGCTCAGCTAACTAGCTTCGCTTAACGACCGCGTACGCGTGCTTGACGACTAGCATTTGCGGGATCATATGAGGCGGGTTCTTGTCGAGCCACGAAGCTACACTACAAAATACTTATCACGCGTACTCTACTCTACAAGACGCACCGATCAATTTTTATTGTCTTTAGAAAAGTTCTATTTGGTGTCAATTAAGCTACTCTCCAGGAATTCAATATTTTTTTTTGCCTTGTTAAAGTTAGCGGACACGGAGGCTTGAGACAAACGCAAACATTACACATAAAGCAACCGTTATTTTCACCGAAGAAGGTCGTGGCATTACAAGGGGAATGTCAAACCTAAAGATGTTAAAGTGGCTGAAGTGAACCACTCATCTCTGCCTAAAGGATGGAAACTTGACGGATGCAGTTTACTTTACACTAGTAAAACCACAAACTAAGTAGTTTCGACGGGGTGACCAATTTATCTCTTCAGGAGCAGCCACTCCTGATCACCACGGGGCTGCTCGACTGCTTATGTTTATTACAATTCTTTCCATAAAAAATTGGTAGCATAAACACAACTGCATTACGTTCGATGCCTGGTAAAGAGTTTATAAGATTGTAACTGAAGAATTCCAATATTATGTGCCAATAAACATCCAATCAACTAGGAAAAAAGTGGTTTTGTTGTGTCTTTAAAATAATAGAAGGCTAATGCTGTAGTTAAAACAAATAAGTTGGGTAGACAGAACTACGCTCATATCAAAAGGGCTTTATACTTAACTTACAATATGCAGATATGTAGAATGACTTAATTCAAGAAAAAAACTTTTAGAAAAAAAAAGATAACCGACTCCGGAATGCCCTAAAAAGGATGAAATAAATTTTATAAAAGCGGGGCCATATCATTATTGGCCCCATTCTTTTGTGATGGTGCAGATGTTGGAAGCATCTATGTTGAAATGGGGAAATTGATTTGGCACCGCTTCCATAAAATTTATTTCATCCTTTTTAGGGCATTCCAAAGTTGGTTCTGTTTGTTTTTCTAAAAGTTTTTTATTTCACCCTTTTACGAGGCAAATTTTACATTTCAAACCTTTTAAAACTCAGTTTCTTGAATGCATTGTATCATGTACTCGTATATTAAAATATATTTTTTTACTGCAATTCGAAAACCACTACGGCTAAAATCTGCAGCGTTCATAGGAATCGAATTTAATGCTGGTACATTTTAAACATAATCTCATTAACCTCTACTTTGATTTTAGATTTCATAAAAATCCAATAAGGATTGTAGCTTTGAGAAATTTTCGAATTTCGAACTTTGCCTTGCCGCCATTTTTATATTCTGACCTGACCATGAAGTGCTTTTTTATCGTTCAACTTTTTTCGACCTTTGAGCGGCCGCCATTTTGTTTCAAATTGTTCCACTTTGGATTTTTAATTGTGAGCTTTATCACACAATTGAATAAATTCTTGTACCAGTTTTGGTACAAACCGGGGCCATACTATGGTCAGAACAGAAATATTCCTGAAAATTTGGCGAAAATTGAAGCAAAGCTGCGAGCTCCAGGCACAAATTTTTTTATATCCTATCGACATCAACCAACCATACACACACACACACACACAAACAAACATATATATATATATATATATATATATATATATATATATATATATATATATATATATATATATATATATATATATATATGTATATATATATATATATATATATATATATATATATATTGTTACATGTACAAATAATTCTGCGAGCTACTGTCGCAATTGTTTTCACAACCATTAAGAACATCAAAACGAATTTACTCGAAACTACGAGAACCCAACAAGCATGATCAACATCTGAAATTGAGTCACTGCTCCATTCATTACGCTGCTGGAATGTTCCCGCTAATTCACAAATGTACGAGAACTGAGTTGAATGATTAGAGACCCTATATAAAGGCGAGCTGAATGGACGGGGGGATCATTCATTCAACCGCGATAGTAAACACGGCGATAGTGTGTGGAGTGTGAATAGTGATCAAGTAATAGTGAAGTAATTTTAAAAGACAATTGTGATAGGAATTTTTGGACAAGTGGAAGTTTTAATTTTGAAAGCGAAAATTAAAAATTGTGAAATAATTAATAAGTGATTGTGCACTTTTAAGTACTGAAATAAACTCTTTTAACTTAAATTAAAAGAAATTGCGTTTTCACTTTCCCGGAACATTAAAATTATTGGCCGCGAACCAAGAACACGCGACAATGGTGTCAGAAGTGGGATAGAAGATTTTGGAAGTGAAAACTTTTAAAAGTGCAGAATAGTGTAAACTAACGTGGAAACTGGTGTAAAAATAGCCGAAACAATAAACATGCCAGGAAACTTACATCTAAAAACTAATCAATTGAGCACATCGGAGCTCAAAGAGGAGTTGAAACAGCGAAATCTGGCCACGCAAGGTACAAAGGCCATACTGATTGCACGCTTGCGTGACGCGATTGAATCGGAAGGTGCGTATCTGGATTCGGGTGAGCCTACAGATGCAGAAAAAGGCGCAGAAGGTGGTGAAGCCGAGACAGCAAAACCAAAGGAACCAGAAAATGCGCTAATGCAAATGTTAATGCTGATGTCATCCAGTCTGACTGCGAAGCTAGATGAATAATCAGCGAAGTTAAATGAAAAATCAGCGAAGTTAAATGAACAATCAGCGAAGTTAAATGAACAATCAGCGAAGTTGAATGAACAATCAGTGAAGCTAGACCAACAAGCGATCGAAATCAAGGCAGACATCAAGGCAGACATCACACAGAAGCTGGAGAAACGATCAACCGAAATAAAAGCGGAGCTCGGTCATCTGAACAAACAAATTAAAGGCGTCGAGGAAGAGGTTGACCAGGTCGAGGAAAAGGTTTACCAGGTCGAGGGAAAGGTCAGCCTGATCGAGGGAAAGGTCAGCCAGGTCGAAGAGAGAATCAACCATGAGATGGAAAAAGTGAAAAAGAATTGGAAGCAGCGAAAGAAGTAGTAACCAGTTCACCAGCCACGCTTAAAACCGCAGCGCAAAGCACATCCAGATATATGCAAGCACCAATATTCGATGCGCAAACGGTCTGGAGTATTTACAAGACCCAGTTTGAAGCTGCCGCAAGGGCAAATCACTGGAATAAGCAGGAACGAGCAACTGCACTGATTCTTGCCCTAAGAGGCCCAGCTGCCGAGCTTTTGCAGACGATCCCCGATGAATTGCACTCAAACCCGAATGCTATAATGAATGCGCTCCACATGCGTTATGGAGGCGATATTCTGAAGCAGATTTATCGGTCACAGCTAAGGCATCGGGTGCAGAAGTCTGGCGAAACCCTAAAGCAGCTAACCCAAGACATTGAGCGACTAGCACTTTTGGCTTATCCCGCTTACGACCCAGAACATCGAGATGACGCAGCAACTGAAGCATTCATCAGCGCGTTAAAGGACCAGGAATCGCAACAAGCCGTGCGTTTAGCTCAAAAGCAAACGGTTAAGGACGCATTGGTTTATAGTCTGAACTTTGAGGCAGCGAAAAATGCGACTCGTACCACTGTCCGGGTCCGTGAAGTAGTTGCAGACGAGTGCAGGTGTGAGCGCGTCGAAAATGAGCGAGAGCCGCAGGTGAATGGTGCGCCCCAGATGCTGGGATTGCGGAGTGAAGGGGCACCTGCAAAGAGACTGCAAGAAGTGAAGAAAACCGCGGTATTGTGTAGGGTGGTGAAGATCCAGACCGTGTCAGGAGCCTAGAATGGAGACCCGTCAAACTGCAAGGGCCAACTTCGTGGGGCGGACGTTGGCTAGGAGGATCGACGTCCCCAGCACCACCACCACCGTGTCAAGACTACATCGTGGAGAAGCGGACTTATGCCTTCCGGGTCAAGTTGACGGAGAACACTGAACCATAACAATCGACACTGGTGCAACCCGATCGATTATCCGACCAGACCCAGTTAGACAGCAACAACTTCGCAAGGGCAGAATTTTCTCACCACGAACAGCTACGGGAGAAACTGCACCTGTTCATGGAGAGGTCAACCTCGAGATACAGTTGGGAGACCTTGCGTTCCGACATAATTTTCTGGTCGCGAACATTATGGATGACTGCATTCTCGGAATGGATTTTCTGCGACCACATGGAATCATGTTGGATTTTGGCAAACGTGTATTGAAATGGCAGAATGTCGAAGTACTGATGGAGGATCCCAGCGTCCAAATCCCCAAGATGAATGTAGTGGTATGTACTGACACTGATGTACCGAATTCTTCCGAAAGTATTGTATGGGCCAAGCTTGATGGTGATTCTGGAGGCCACCGATCTTATCTGATAGAGCCAACGAAGACGTCCGCATCACGCAGTTTGTTTGTAGGACGAAGCCTTGTAAGATCTTTAAGGAACGGATATGTGCCGGTTAGAGTCCTCAACACCGCAGACTCAACCACGAGCATCAAAGCGGGAGAAGTCATCGGCAGCTGCCAGCCTGTTTCCACCATCACCTCTTGGGAAGCTACTCACGACCATCATTGGAAAAGGAGGCAAGACACAAATAAAGCCCGGGAATCCACGTCTGCAATATTGAAGCAGGTCAAATTGCCAGTGCACCTATTCAAACGAGCCTCTGATCTGGCCACCAAGTACAGAGACATCTTCTCAACAAGCCCAGATGACCAAGGCCGAACGAGTTTGGTAACTCACGTCATAGATACACAGGGAGACAAGCCAATTCGACAAGCACCGAGACGCCTGTCTATAGCCAAACAAGGAGAAGTGAGCGCGCTGATCTCGGACATGGGAAAACAAGGCGTAATTGAACCATCTGTCAGTCCATGGGCCGCGCCTGTAGTTCTAGTAAAGAAAACGGATGGTAGCACTCGTTTTTGTGTCGACTATAGGCAGCTGAACGACGTCACTAAGAAGGATAGTTACCCGATCCCACGCATCGATGACATCATGGACACTTTAGCCGACGCAAAATGGTTTTCTACACTCGATCTCAAGAGTGGCTACTGGCAGGTAGAGATCGACAAGAAGGACCAAAAGAAGACCGCATTTTCAGTTGGGACCGGATTGTGGCAATTTGTGGTGATGCCATTTGGGCTTTGCAATGCTCCAGCCACTTTCGAACGCTTAACGGAATACGTGCTACGTGGCCTCACCTGGAAAACCTGCTTGGTGTACCTAGATGACATCATTTTCATCGGGAGAACGTTCGAAGAGCATGTGCGGAACTTAGAAGAGGTTTTCTCCCGATTGGGACTGGCAAATTTGAAACTTAGTCCCGACAAGTGTCCCCTTTTTGCAGTTGAAATATAATACCTGGGACACGTCGTATCAGCAGAAGGGGCAAAACAGACCCTGTGAAAATTGAAGCTGTGAAAAGCTGGCCAACACCAAACAACAAGCGCCAACTACGAAGCTTTCTGTGTCTGGCAACCTACTATCGAAAATTCGTCAAAAACTTGGCCAAAATAGCTAAGTGTCTCCATCTGTTAACCGAGAAAAATCGTCCGTATGTCTGGAATGAACAATGCCAGGTAGCCTTTGAGACCTTGAAGGAGAAGCTGTGTGAATCACCCGTGCTGGCATATCCAAAACCCGGAAAAATGTTTGTAGTTGACACCGATGCGAGCAACGGCGGTATTGGAGATGTACTCTCCCAGGAGATCGCTGGCGAAGAAAGAGTCCTCTCGTATTACAGTCGAGTTCTTTCAAAAAGTGAGAGGAACTACTGCGTGACCAGGAAGGAGCTATTGGCTATAATAGAGGCCACCAAGCAGTTCCACAAGTACCTCTATGACCAGAAATTTGTTCTTTGAACGGGCCTTGCATCACTGAGATGGCTGCTCAACTTCAAAAACCCCGAGGGACAAGTTGCGAGATGGATCGAAAGATTGCAGTCATACGACTACGAAATTGTTCATCGAAAGGGTGGAGTTTATGGAAATGCTGATGCCCTATCCCGCCGTCCATGTCCAGCTAACTGCAAGCATTGCCGACGGATTGAGGAAAAGGAACCACCCGTTGATCTGCGATTGATAACGGCCGAATTCGATGAAGGTTGGTCATCGGAGGAGATTTGAAACGCCCAGTTAGCCAATGAAGACATCGGACCATTGCTTGTATGGAAGGAGACAACTGGGTGACCTGAATGGAAAGACGTTACAATGCATGGCACAACCCTGAAAAGCTATTGGGCACAATGGAACTCCCTTCAGGTGGAGGGTGGCGTACTCAAGCGGAAATGGGAAATGGTGGATGGCAGCTCCTATAGGATGCAAACTATACTCCCCAAGAGCTGAATCCATGATATGGTTATGGAAATGCATGAAAGATCCTCGGGAGGCCACCTTGGTGTTAACAAGGCCTTAGCGAAATTGCGGGAAAGGTTCTACTGGCTCCACGCTCGAGAAGACGTAGAGGACTGGTATCGCAGATGCACAATTTGCGCTTCCGTCAAAGACCCAAAGCGACGACTGAGAGGACAAATGCAAACCTATAACGTGGGGGTACCATTTGAAAGGATTGCTGTTGACATCGCAGGACCCTTTCCTGAATCCGAATGGGGAAATCGATACACGCTGGTTGTGGCCGATTATTTCAGCAAGTGGCCCGAGGTCTACCCCATTCCCAACCAGGAAGCAACTACCATAGCCAAACAGCTAGTGCTAAATTGAGTCAGTAGATACGGCGTACCTTGCGAACTATATTCGGATCAAGGCCGAAACTTTGAGTCACTAGTTTTTGGCGAAATGTGTGAACTACTGGGAATACGGAAAACGAAGACAACACCACTGCATCCCCAATCCGATGGAATGGTCGAACGTTTCAACGGCACGCTAAATAAACATCTGGCCAAGATGGTTGACGAGAACCAAAGGGACTGGGTCCGACATATCCCATTATTTTTGATAGCGTACAGAGCTGCCGAATATGCATTGACGGGCCAAGCCCCTGCCAAAGTCATTTTTGGAAAGACTATCCGTCTGCCAGCCGATATAAAGTTCGGAACACCCCCTGAGAAACCCCAAACGATCTCGGAGTACGCAAGTGAGCTAAGACGTGAGACTAAAATATACCTTTTATGCAGAAAATTAAAGATACTGATCATTTTTATCATTCGTCGCCAGAGGACTCGGTATCTCCATCAAATCCTTGAGGAGTGCCAATTAATTGGCACTTTTCATGCAAAAGTTTATTTAAATTCAATTTCCCGACATCAATGTATCATATTGAACTGTTAATATCTGCAGAGCCCTTGGACGGATTACAATTCTGTTCCGAGACATTTTAGATCAATATGTTGTCCTTCATTTGAAATATCTAGAATCAAAATCCTTACACCCGTCGATCAGTTATGCTGAAAAATCCGGGCGAAAGTCGAAATTTCTTTAGTTTTAACGGTAAGAGTCCTTCACCGTTACTTAAATTTCTTATCCTTTAAACGGGACCTAACTGGAGGAAAGAATAATCATTTGCCAAAAATAGGGCTCTTCTATCTATCTCCGTTTAAAAGTTATGCGTGAACACACAAAAAAAAATATACGAGATGAATTGATAACCTTCTTTCTTTTGGAAGTCGGTTAAAAAACTTTCATGATATGCACAACAAATATATTATTGCTTTGAGAGAACTCCATTTTAACTAGCCAACATTCTGGACACCGAAATCTTTAATGTATTTTTGTTAATTATCTTATCTAAAAATTAAATGAAAACCAATCAAAAGTGTAGTGTCTGGTTTGATGGAAAGCCCATGTGGTAGACAAATTGCATATTATTCTTTGCGCCATTTAAAAACTCTCCGAATCAATGTTCCTCCAATTTTTCAGAAAAGCGCAAATGAATTTAATCTAAGCAAATATATATTTTGGAGGCAAGAGTTCCTCCTTCTTCAGTGTTTTTTGGTATGGTTTAGTTTCAAATATTATCCGCTTTTTATATCCCTTACAGTTTACCTGTTTTCGCCTTTGAGACCTATCACTTAACCTATATCCCTTGTACATTTCATCATCCCTACTTCAGAGTTATCATTTATTGCTTTTTCCTTATTGCGTTTTTATTTTTATTACTGCTATTGTAATTATATTTTAAATATTATTCAGATTCAATTAGCCCTAGTATGCTTGAGTATTCGTTGCCCACATCTTCATTGACCCGTGCGTTTTCCGGTTGTCGAATAATCCAAAGGCTCACATATATGTCCAATTCCCGAGTATTGCTCACGTCTTGTATTATCTCTAGGTCATCCCAATTGATTGCGTGATTTGTTTCTACAATATGCTTGGTGACGGCGGACTTAGCTGTATCACTTGGTGCTTTCCTTGACTTTAGCGTCTCTGCTTCCTTGATATGTTCACTGAGCCTTGTTTTGACTGATCGCTTAGTTTGTCCAATGTACAATATCTGGCATGGCTGACAGGTAATTTTATATATGCCACATTTTTCATCCTTCTGCTTCCTATCCTTCGGAGTACCTAGTTTGGATCCCATTTTGAATTTCCGGCTCGTATGTATCGCTGTCATGTCGACTTTCTTCAATATTTTCCCGATCTTCCCAAAGATCTTTGAATACGTAATCGCTGCTCTTTGATTTCGTTCTAAGTTCCGGTTTTTATTCATGGAGAGTAGTTAGTGACGCCGCTTTTAGTCTTGTTTCCATTTTCCTTTGTATGGACAAGATCTTGCTTTCCTCGTATCCGTTCGTCTTCGCTGTACTCAAAATAAAAGTCTTATCTTGCTCATATTGCGGTTTCGTTAACGAAGTCGTCAGCACTCGGTATATCCAACTGTTAAACGTTGCCATGTTGGTTTGGTGCCAGTGGTGCCAGTAGTGTATTCGTGGGTTTCCTGTAAATATCAAACTCTAAAATATTATTATTTTTTGTAATTTTAATGTCTAGAAAATGTATTTCGTTGTTGCTCTCGACTTCCATTGTGGAGGTGATATTTTTATGTATTTCACTGAGTTTCTTTAACCCTAGATGGCTTACGTTCGAATGACCCCTCTTTAGGCTAACCATCCGTCGAAACGACGGATACTTGAAATTAGGTTTTAAGCATAAGTTATCAACTATAAGCGACTGATATTTTACGTTATCATTAATTTAAAGGCTTTTTAATGAAATTGCATAATTTTACATAAGATTTTACTTATTTATTGAAAACTATAAGAATATTTCTCCACCGTACGAAAAATCAGCGAATTTCATTCAATAGTTTTTAAAATAATAAATCAATAAAAAAGTAGTACTTAATTGAATTTTTAGCTAGCATATTTGCTTCTGTGAAAAAGATTCTATATTCAAAAAAAGTTACAGTAATGTAGCGCATCTGGTGCAAAAGTCAACCTTATGTTCACCACATATTATATAATGGCACTTCCCGCACGTTTTCCTTTTGCGACTTGCTTGTCCTGAAGATTCTAATGGCTCTCCTACATTTTCTGAACGATGAAAAGAAGCTCGGCTAGATGATGGTTGGTTTTGACTGGTTGATGCTTGCACTGCTAGAACGCTCCTAATTTTACCTTTAACTGGACTAAGCATTGTTTTTTTGCTCAATCTCGCTTATAGCCAAGGTTCCACAAGTTGAAAATACAGTGTCGTCATAAATTCTCTGCATGGCATTACCTTACCCCCAGCTGTCAATGAGTTGTGACAATGTATAATGTAACTATTTATACACCCAATATTAATCATACCATAAAAACGCACATTGGCCATCTACTAGTTTTTCGGTTGCAGGAAATATTAGAACACATTTGATCAAACGTGTCCACGCCACCTTATGTTGAGTTATAGAACTTAATCATGCGTGGTTTTTTGGGTATAGTAAAATTATTTTAACAATACCCTTCTAAAATCGCGTCCTGTCTGTCCGTCCGACCGTCTGTCCGTCCGACCGTCCGTCCGTGTGTCACACCATTTTTTCTCGCAAACTACATAAGCTAGAAACATAAGATTTTGTACGTAGGTGCGAAATGACGCCCTCTTCAAAGTTTCACTACTATTTATAAGGTCTTTAAGGGGGGTCCCCCCATATAGGGAAGTAGCCCCTGAAAAAAAAGTTTTCATCGCATGTAGGCAATACGGGTATCAAATGAAAGGTCTTAATGAGAACTTTTCAAAACAGGTCTTAAAATTTTGCTTTGAGTGGTGCAGGGGAAGGGGAAATGTACGAAAATTTTGTGTCCCCCCCTACACGCGACACCTTTGACCCGAAAAATCTAAAAAAATCATGAATGTAGGCCTTTATGAGTACAACAACAATAAATACATGAGAAGTCGAAATTCACTCACCTTTGTTAGTAATAGTATGATTAATCGATTTCATATTTTCTTGAATAAAATCTTAACGGTACCCTTAAGTTTAATAAAATTCCGTACACAGATGACTATTTATAAGAATAAGCCATCTTGTTAGTTTCATAAAGATCGAATGATATTTAATGAAGTTATAGCGATTTGAATTTTCCTGTATTACTATGGAACAATAGGCGCTGTATTACTAGGAAACATACGAGTATGGCTATGGAACAATATGCGCTTTTTACCGACTTAGGCACTACAGCTTTGCTAGGATTTGCATGAAAATTTCAGGAATGATAGGTATCATGAATATCTTTGAAAATTGGCTCAGCTAGTGGTATTACTAATTGTAAAGCTAAATAGTGGCTGTTTTAAATGCGAAGATTGAATAATTTTGAGTTATTTTTCCCCAACTTCAACGTTTAAGGCGCATGCTTTTAACACTGGATTCAATTTAATGAATGACTGAAGATGAGTACCTACAATTAATACTCATATGTGAAACAAGCCGAAGAGGCAGCAGCAAGCTCCTAGCAAAAGGGGTTTGTAACCATTCTAGGATTCGAAAAATTGGCCATGAATCGATGATTACAGTACAGGGGAGTGGCCGCTCAAAAAAAAAATTCCATCAAAGGTATCCGATATGAATATCAAATGAAAGTTCTTTTTAAGAGCTTTTCAAAACAGTACTTAAATTAACAACTTTTCCTTCACAGGGGCAAAAAATGCCCTAGAAGTCGAAATTCGGTCAACTTTGTTAATAATAATACATTTTATAAATTTTTTTTTGCCTATAAAACCAAGATGAGACCCTTAAATTCCCCAAAATCTATAATTTAAGTTTTCTAAAAGTAATTGTATATGGTTCGAAAATTTCACAATAATTGAACAAAAAACAGCTAAGTTACGGCCGATTGAATATTTAACAATTACAACAGAATTAACCTGTGATAATAGGGAGATGCACGTTTACAACAGACCAAGACACTACAAATATGTAGGAATTTTGATAAAAATTTTAGAAATGGTTTGTTATATTGATGTGTTATCATGACTAATCAAGCGACGAGGCAAAACACTTGAAACAAAACGGTGCCGAGTTTAAAATCATAATAACCATAATAATTTTTCGAACTCAGTTTACGGAATCTGTATATTAGTCAAGTTTTGATATGCAGAATATATTGTTTGATTTACTAATTGTTCTACAATACTCTTTTGGCAGGAGCATCCTCCTGCTACTTCAACTTGTTTTGATGAAGAATTTACTGTGCCTTGTTCGTCACATGAAGATAACAGATAAATAACTTTTGATGACTTGGGTTTGTAAGAGAGCAATGCCAGTGGTCCATAGTAGCAAAATATTGACGTTCCGACCTGCCTCCTTTTGTTATTTTTTAGTTCTGTAGGAATTTTCCTTTTATTCCAACGAAGTGTATCAACTATCCTCAATTCATATGGCTCAAGCTGTAGACTTTTTGCCAATGGAACAGACGTGAACCAATTATCGGTGGTGACATTCCTGTTTGGGCCATAAATTGTCCGCGACAGTTCTTTTACGAAATATTCACCTGAACGCAACTCGCAGGCATTTGTGCCTTTTCCCAGGTAAGGCATGGCATCAATCATATAGTACGTCCCACTATCACACATCATTTGGAGTTTGATTCCATATTTGCATCTGCCACGAAAGCCAAGCAATTGTTCGTCGATCGTGATGTTTGTACCGACATTGTGTAACAAACATACCCCAAATTTTTCTTATTAGTGTAAAAAACTCATTTTGATTACTTTGCAACCGTAAATCTTTATCATCAAATCGTAAACGTATCCATTTCCACAATAATTTGAATCAAATAGCTCTTTTGAAGTTAAATGATTATCTTTCATTGCTGCGGCCAAAATGAGAACACCAACTAAAGCTTTGACTTCCAAAATGCTTGTATCGCTTTGTGTAGTGGTGAAAGTTTTATACAAAGATCTTTTTAATGAAATCTCCACATTCGTCCATTTGACAATTTCTTCATACATACAGGGTGATCTCGGTTGTTCATATTGATCATAACGACATCTATCGCAATCTTCAGCGAAGAAGTGGTATTATTAGGACGCTTATTGGTCTCACGCTCAACTACGCCCCATACGTAATAATCCAAAGGATTAAGCTCTTGGGAGCTAGGTTGCCATAGGTTTGGTGTTATGTGGTCATGAACATTTTCGGCCATCCAATCTTGTGTCGCCATCGCTTTATGTGAAGGAGCAGAGTCTTGTTGAAAAATGTAATATGGCTCCATAGCCATATGTTTCCATAGTAATACAGGGCATATTGTTCCATAGTAATACAGGAAAATTCAAATCGCTATAACTTCGGTAAATACTATTCGATCTTTATGCAACTTTCAAAAAATTTCAATCTTACAAATAGTCATCTCTTTGCAAAATTTCGTTGAGTTTAAAGGTACCGTTTAGATTTTATTCAAGAAAACACAAAATCGATAAATCATACTATTACTAACAAAGTTGAGTGAATTTCGACTTTTCATGTATTTGTTGTTGTTGTACTCATGAAGGCCTACATTCATGATTTTGTTCAGATTTTTCGGATGGAAGGTGTCCAATCGGGAGTGGGGTACGCGAAAAGTTCGTACATTTCCCCTTCCCCTGCCCCCCTCGGTACGTATAAGGCAATTTTAAGACTTGTTTTGGAAAGATCTCATTAAGACCTTTCCAATGACACCCTACTCGACTACCAATGGTGACATTTTTTTTGAGGGGTCACCTCCCTATATGGGGAGACCCCTTAAACGCCTTTGAAAAATTTTTCCACCCTTGAACTTTCAAGAGGTCATCACTACTGACCTTTCTACAAAGTTTCATGAGTGTAGCCTCTATAGTTTCGAAGAAAAAGTGCTGTGACATACAGACGGACGGACGGACGGACGGATAGACGGACACAGGTCATGATTGCAAAAGGGTTTTGTATTTTGGTACAAAACCCTAATAAAGTTTGTCAATGTGAAACTGACTCCCCTAACATTGTGTCAAAGTCAGTAGAAAAATCTAATATGTTGATTCAGATTTGTCAAGGTCTGGAGTGGGAGAAAATGTCAATGTAGGGGGTGAACCTACTAAATCTGTAGAAGGAACAGACAAGAATACAGAAAGATCTTTGCTTCATCAAAAACATATAACTGAGCTAAGGAGGACTGAAGGATCAAAGATCTTCCGAATGTTTATTATAAAGAAACTGATTATTTTGCATGCGCCCAATCCATTATTTGTAAAATGCCCACGTCTGGAAGCAAGCTATTAAAGATGAGATTAATTCTTGATTAGTTAATAGTACATGGTCTTTAGCAGACAAACCAAATAATAAAAATATAATCGACCGTAATGCGTATTTCCAATTGAAAATTATGAATTTGGAAATCCGTTACCGTATAAAGCTCGTCTTGTGGGCCGAGGTTTTAATCAAGAAAACTTAATATACAGGGTTATCCATTTCGTGGTAGGAAAGTATAACCCTGCCATTTGGTATCTGTCGGAATTAAATGTCATTCAAAGCGTGTTTCTTTTAGTTGAAGGTTTGCCATTTAGAAATATGAATTAATTAACAGTCAAAGAATTCGTTTAAATGGTGATTCTGCTGTATAAACATTAAGGGCTTTACGAGCCGATTACGGTTGACAGAATCGACCTACACAGTAAACAATTTCAAGCACAGGGAGAAAATTTGAAGGGAATGGATCAGTTATTGATATTGCAAGGCCTGTGCATCATCGCAACATTCGTTCTGCTGAAAATGTCGCTGTCGTTGCTCAAAGTGTGGACAAAGACCCGAATTTGTCGATTCCTCGACGTGCTCAACATTTTGGCTTGTCTTTCGGCTCATTGTGGTTGATTTTGCATTTGAACTTGCATCTCCATCCGTACAAAATCCAACTCACTCAAGAACTTAAGTCTCAAGACCATACACAACGCAGAATGTATGTGAATTGGGTGATTGAACAACAAGCCGTTGACAACGATTTTGCGAACAAAATTTTCTTTAGTGATGAGGCTCATTTTTCGCTCAGAGGTTACGTAAATAAACCGCATATGGGGCTCTCAAAATCCTCAGGTGATCGCAAAAAAGCCTTTGAATCCGGAAAAAGTGACCGGATGGTCTGGTGGTGTTATTGGCCCGTATTTTTTTGAAAACGATCAAGGAAGAGCCATTACAGTCAATTCTGCCTCTATGGACGGATGTTAACCGATTATTTTTGGAGAGAAATTGAAGATTAAGATCTGGAAAACATGTGGTTCCAACAGGACGGAGCCACAAGCCACACAACACAGGCTAATCGAACACTTTTGCAAGAGAAATTTCCAGGACGCGTAATTTCGAGATTGAGTGATGTCAATTGGCCGGCAAGATCCTGTGATCTAACACTTTTGGATTTCTTTTTATGGGACTATGCAAAAGATCGTGTTTACGCGAACAATCTTCAAAATCTTGAGCAATTGAAAACCAATATTTTTGAAGTTATGGCCGAGATACTGCCGGAAATGTGCCGAAAAGTCACTGAAAATTACCTCAAAAGTATTGAGGCCTGTAAGAGGTCCCGTGGAGGACATTTGAATGAAGTTGTGTTTCACGTATAATGGGAAGGTTAAATCTTTACATTGAATAAAAAATTTTGTTTGCATCTTAATATTTTATGTGTTTTCTTTAGCTTTACTCTCCCAAGCGTAAAATGGGTAACCCTATATTACATTATGATGAAACTTTCGCACCGGTAGCTAGAATCTCAATTTTTAGATTTAAATTATCGTTTGCAAATCAATTCAAACTAAAGGGTGATTCATAACAAGTGTACACATTTTTGTCAAAAAAAAACATAGCTTTTGTAAAGATTGAGCTGTAATGTTTATTTAGTATGAAAATATGGTCCCTTTCAATTAAATATGAAACATAGTTTTGGGCATATGGGCACCTCTTGCTGCTTCACAGACTATCAAACGATGATTGTGATTTTCGATGACATTTTCGCACATTTCCGGCGTTATTAGGCGTATGTTGGCTCGAATATTGTTTTTAAATACTTCAGTAGTCTGGGGAGCATAAGCGTAAACACGATCTTTCAGAAATCTCCAAAGAAAGAAGTCACAAGGAGTCAAATCACACGATCTCGCCGGCCAATTTATGGGTCCATTTCGTGAAATTATTCGATTATTCGATGTTTGCACTGGCGATTCATTATTTTTGTAAAAAGTTTTCACAATATTAAAACGTTTGGCTGATGTGTATGACGCCATGATTAGAATCGTTAAAGATCAAATTGTTATAATCTGTCAACATATGGACCTAAAATTGGTGATAAATAAAGTTAAGGCCCGTTCACATGTGTACACTTGTTATGAACCACCCTATTTTAGTACATCATATGGACGTTAAAACTGCATTTTTAAATGGCGACTTAAAAGGAGAAGTTTTTCTGAAAGCGCCAAAGGGTGTTACAAGTAAAGAAAATCAAGTGTGTAAATAAAATAGAGCTTTAGATGGGTTAAAACAAGCTGCACGGTGTTGGTTGCTAAAATTTGAAGATGCCTTGAAAGATAAAGGATGTAAAAATTCAGCAGCTGATCGCTGTATTTATATAGTAGAGAATGGTAACATATGTAAGAACATTTATGTAGTGCTGATGTGGATGATGTGTTTATTGCTACTGCCAATATTGAAACCCTAAATAGTTTTTAAAATTATTTAATAATATAATAAAAACAATAAACTTTTTCTAGGAATTAGAATAATAAGAAGAGATAATAAAATAACCTTCGGTCAAAGCGCTTTTATAAGAACAATTTTAAATAAATTTAATATGATGGATTGCAATCCATTTAGTACGCCGCTAAAAACTAAAATAAATTATGAAGCCTTAGGTTCCGATGAGAAATGTGATGCACCCTGTCGGAATCTTTTTGGCTGTCCAATGTATGTGATGCTATGCACACTTCCTGATCTAAGCACTTCGGTTAACATTTTGTGCAGGTATTTAAATAAGAACAATACAGAACTATGGAAATGTTGATACTTAGATATTTAAAGGGTACAATGGATATTAAATTAACTTATATCCAAGGTAACTATAAAGAATTTTTGGTTGGCTATGTTGACTCAGATTGGGGTGGAAGTAATCATACGGGTAGAAAGAGTACTACGGGTTTTCTGTTCCAATTATATGAGAAAAATACAATATATTGGTCTACAAGAAGGCAGTCATCAGTTGCAGCATCATCTACTGAAGCAGAATATATGGCTGTTTATGAGGCTGTAAGAGAGGCATTATGGATTAAACCCCTAGCAAATAGTATAAATATTAATATTTTAAAACCGATAATAATTTATGAAGATAATAGCGGTTGTATAAGTATAGCGAATAACCCCACTAATCATAAACGAACAAAACATATTGTCGCGTGTTTTCGGTTCGCGGCCAATAATTTTAATGTTCCGGGAAAGTGAAAACGCAATGTCTTTTAATTTAAGTCAAAAGAGTTTATTTAATTAAATAAAATGCACAATAATCAGTTAACACTTTCACTAATTTTAATTGTCACTATTAAAATTCTAACACTTGTCCATAAATTTCTTATCGCAATTGTCTTCTAAATCACTTCACTATTACGAAACACACTTTTCTACTACTCGAATAATATCGCTTCCCACACACAATCGCAGTTCTTATCGCGGTCGAATGAATGAATCCCCCCATTCATTCAGCTCGCCTTTATATAGGGTCTCTACCTGTTCACCCATTTCTCGTACGTTGGCGAATGTTCTACCGAGAGGTACCTGGTAGATTCGAGCAAATTAATGAATGGAGTGACGTCACTTGCAGATGTTGATCATGCTTGTTGGGTTCTCGTGGTTTCGAGTAAATTCGTTTTCTTCATTGTTGTGAAAACAATTGCGACAGTAGCTCGCAGAAGTATTTGTACATGTAATTATTTGTACATGTAACACTGCCCCCACCTCAGTTCTTTTCGCCCCGAAAAGATGTGTCGCTATTTGTAGTCAATTCTCCCTGGGTGTAATATGGGGCAAGACGGTCCAGATGCACGATTTTCATTTTAGCTCTCGGCTTACGATGTTCCTGTATTCGGTATACGACGTCGTTGATTCGCTTTGTAACTCGGTATGGTCCCTCCCAATTATGTTGCAACTTTGGAGACCTACCCTTTCGCCGTTGCGGGTTATAAAGCCACACCAAGTCATCTTGCTGGAAGCCAGTAGAATTAGCCTTTAGATCATACCTGGTCTTCATGCGGTCAGTAGCCGATTCGAGGTGTTTTCGCACCACATCGTGGATTCGGCTTTTGGGTAGTATAGTTTGCATCCTATAGGAGCTACCATCCGCCGTTTCCCATTTTCGCTTGAGTACGCCACCCTCCACCTGAAGGGAGTTCCATTGTGCCCAATAGCTTTTCAGGGTTGCGCCATGCATTGAAACGTCTTTCCACTCAGGTCGCCCAGTCGTCTCCTTCCATACGAGCAATGGTCCGATGTCTTCATCGGCTAACTGGGCATTTCGAATCTCCTACGATGACCAACCTTCATCAAGTACGGCCGTTATCACTCGCAGATCAACAGGCGGCTCCTTTTCCTCAATCCGTTGGCAATGTTTGCAGTTAGCTGGACATGGATGACGAGATAGGGCGTCAGCAATTCCATGAACTCTGCCCTTGTGAAGCAGTTGGGGCCTCACTATGTCTGGTCAGATCGTCGATCGGGTTGCACCAGTGTCGTTTGTTAGGGTGCATTGTTCTTCATCAACTTGACCAGGAAGGCATCTGTCTGCTTCTCCACGATGTTGCCTTGGCACGGTGCTGGGGATGTCGATACTCCTAGCCAACGTTCGCCCCACGAAGTTGGCCCTTGCAGTTTCATGGGCCTCCATTCTAGGCTCCTGACACGGTCTGGATCTCCACCACCCTGGACAATAGCTCGGTCTTCTTCCCTTCTTGCAGTCTCTTTGCAAGTGCCCTTTTTCCCCGCAATTCCAGCATCTAGGCGCACCATTCACCTGCAGCTCTCGCTCAATTCCCACGCGCACACACCTGCAATTATCTGCCACTACCTCGCGAACCCGGGCAGTGGTACGGGTCACATTTTTGGCTGCCTCAAAATTTAAACTATAAGCCAATGCATCCTTGAGTGTTTGCTTTTGAGCTAACCGCACGGCTTGTTGCAATTCCTTGTCCTTTAAGGCGCTGATGAATGCTTCTGCTGCTACGTCATCTCGATGTTCTGGGTCGTACGCTGGGTAAGCCAAGAGTGCCAGTCGCTCAATGTCTTGTGCTAGCTGCTGCAAGGTTTCGCCAGACTTCTGCATCCGATGCCGTAGCTGTGCCCGGTAAATCTGCTTCAGATGATCGTCTCCATAACGCATGTCCAGCGCATTCATTATAGCAGCCGGGTTTGAATGCAGCTCAACGGGGATAGTCTGCAAAAGCTCGGCAGCTGGGCCTCTTAGAGCAAAAATTAATGCAGTTGCTCGTTCCTGCTCATTCCAGTGATTTATCCTAGCGGCTGCTTCAAACTGGATTTTGTAAATAGTCCAGACCGTTTGCCCGTCGAATATTGGTGCTTGCACATTCCTAGATGAGCTTTGCGCTGCAGTTATAAGCGGGGCTGGTGAAGTAGTTACTACTGCCTTCGCTGCTTCCAATTCTTTTTTCACTTTTCCCATCTCATTGTTCATTCTCTCTTCGACCTGGCTGACCTTTTCCTCGACCTGGTAAACCTTTTCCTCGACGCCTTTAATTTGTTTGTTTAGGCTGCCGAGCTCCGCTTTTATTTCGGTGGACTGTTTTTGAAAATCTGCCTTGATTTTGATCGCTTGTTGGTCTAGCTTCGCTGATTGTTCATTAAGCTTCGTTGATTGTTCATCTAGCTTCGCAGTCAGACTCGATGACATCAGCATTAACATTTGCATTAGCGCATTTTCTGGCTCCTTTGATTTTGGTGTTTCTACTTCTCCACCTTCTGCGCCTTTTTCCGCATCTGAGAACTCACCCGAATCCAGATTCCCGCCTTCCGACTCGATCGCGTCACGCAAGCGTGCAATCAGTATGACCTTTGTACCTTGTGTAGCCAGATTTCGTTGTTCCAACTCCTCTTTGAGCTCCGATATGCTCAATTCATTAATTTTTAACTTTAAGCTTTGTGGCATTTTTAATGTTTCTTTAAATTTTACTATTGTACACTGTAAAAATGTTCAAATTTTCACTTTCAAAATTTTTCTTTCGCACTTCTTGACACCATTGTCGTGTGTTTTCGGTTCGCGGCCAATAATTTTAATGTTCCGGGAGAGTGAAAACGCAATGTCATTTAATTTAAGTTAAAAGAGTTTATTTAATTAAATAAAATGCACAATAATCAGTTAACACTTTCACTAATTTTAATTGTCACTATTAAAATTCTAACACTTGTCCATAAATTTCTTATCGCAATTGTCTTCTAAATCACTTCACTATTACGAAACACACTTTTCTACTACTCGAATAATATCGCTTCCCACACACAATCGCAGTTCTTATCGCGGGCGAATGAATGAATCCCCCCATTCATTAAGCTCGCCTTTATATAGGGTCTCTACCTATTCACCCATTTCTCGTACGTTGGCGAATGTTCTACCGAGAGGTACCTGGTAGATTCGAGCAAATTAATGAATGGAGTGACGTCACTTGCAGATGTTGATCATGCTTGTTGGGTTCTCGTGGTTTCGAGTAAATTCGTGTTCTTCATTGTTGTGAAAACGATTGCGACAGTAGCTCACAGAATTATTTGTACATGTAATTATTTGTACATGTAACACCTCCACCTTCAGGTGGAGGGTGGCGTACTCAAGCAGAAATGGGAAACGGTGGATGGTAGCTCCTATAAGATGCAAACTATACTACCCAAAAGCCGAATCCACGATGTGGTTAAGGAAATGCATGAAGGATCCTCGGGAGGCCACCTTGGTGTTAACAAGACCTTAGCGAAATTGCGGGAAAAATTCTACTGGCTCCACGCTCGAGAAGACGTAGAGGACTGGTGTCGCAGATGCACAATTTGCGCTTCCGTCAAAGGCCCAAAGCGACGACTGAGAGGACAAATGCAAACCTATAACGTGGGGGTACCGTTTGAAAGGATTGCTGTTGACATCGCAGGACCCTTTCCTGAATCTGAATGGGGAAATCGATACACGCTCGTTGTAGCCGATTATTTCAGCAAGTGGCCCGAGGTCTACCCCATTCCCAACCAGGAAGCAACTACTGTAGCCGAACAGCTAGTGTTAAATTGGGTCAGTAGGTACGGTGTGCCTTGCGAACTACATTCGGATCAAGGCCGAAACTTTGAGTCACTAGTTTTTGGCGAAATGTGCGAGCTGCTGGGAATACGGAAAACGAGGACAACACCGCTGCATCCCCAATCCGATGGAATGGTCGAACGGTTCAACGGCACGCTCAATAAACATCTGGCCAAGATAGTTGACGAGAACCAAAGGGACTGGACCGACATATCCCACTATTTTTGATGGCGTACAGAGCTGCCGAACATGCATCAACGGGCCAAGCCCCAGCCAAAGTCATTTTTGGAAAGACTATTCGTTTGCCAGCCGATATAAAGTTCGGAACACCCCCTGAGAAACCCCAAACGGTCTCGGAGTACGCAAGTGATCTAAGACAACGGTTGAACCAGATACATCGGACAGTGCGAAAACACCTCGAATCGGCTACTGACCGCATGAAGACCAGGTATGATCTAAAGGCTAATTCTACTGGCTTCCAGCAAGATGACTTGGTGTGGCTTTATAACCCGCAACGGCGAAAGGGTAGGTCTCCAAAGTTGCAACATAATTGGGAGGGACCATACCGAGTTACAAAGCGAATCAACGACGTCGTATACCGAATACAGGAACATCGTAAGCCGAGAGCTAAAATGGAAATCGTGCATCTGGACCGTCTTGCCCCATATTACACCCAGGGAGAATTGACTACAAATAGCGACACATCTTTTCGGGGCGAAAAAAACTGAGGTGGGGGCAGTGTTACATGTACAAATAATTACATGTACAAATAATTCTGCGAGCTACTGTCGCAATTGTTTTCACAACAATGAAGAACACGAATTTACTCGAAACCACGAAAACCCAACAAGCATGATCAACATCTGCAAGTGACGTCACTCCATTCATTAATTTGCTCGAATCTACCAGGTACCTCTCGGTAGAACATTCGCCAACGTACGAGAAATGGGTGAATAGGTAGAGACCCTATATAAAGGCGAGCTGAATGAATGGGGGAGATCATCATTCATTCGACCGCGATAAGAACTGCGATTGTGTGTGGGAAGCGATATTATTCGAGTAGTAGAAAAGTGATTTTCGTAATAGTGAAGTGATTTAGAAGACAATTGCGATAAGAAATTTATGGACAAGTGTTAGAATTTTAATAGTGAAAATTAAAATTAGGTGAAATAGTTAAATAAATGATTGTGCATTTTTCATTAAATAAACTCTTTTAACTTAAATTAAAAGACATTGCGTTTTCACTTTCCCGGAACATTAAAATTATTGGCCGCGAACCGAAAACACGCGACAATATTGATATCAAATACCATTTCTCAAGAGAACATATTGAAAATAATATAATACAATCAAAGTATATTCCTACAGGTACTCAGATAGCCGATGTGTTGACAAAGCCATTACCAGCAACCAAGTTTGTGGAATTTGCAACGGAAATGGGATTAGAATAATGTTACTTATAAGTTAGTTTTTGTTAATTTTAATATTAAGACGAATGGTTTGATTAGGTTTTTCTGGGTTTTTCCTCATCCTAAGCAATGAATGTTGGACCATATGTACATAGTATCCCAGGTAACACAAGAGAGAACTGTCTTTGCTCATTTATTTGTATTTTATACTATTAATGCACAATTGTATTTTAGTTTGATATACATGTAGTTTATAATCTAAATCTTTAAATATACTACTTTTTATTTTTGAATAAGAGATTGAATTTATGAGAGGGCGTGTTGGATTTTTCTATAAATGTTTGCGCAATACCAAAAATAAATCTCTCATGTGTAAATCACATATTGCGAAGAATTCATTCCTAAATAGTCAAACTGATTTACTTAGGCATATTCTTAAGTACACAAATGAAACGTCTATATTTGAAGGTTTTATTGAGGTTTTGTTGTTGATTGAGGACTGCGTAACACATTTATAAATAGACTTGCATAGGATTGTGTTAAAGGAATATTTTAAACAAAGATATATGAAACAAATAAGAAATATGCAGAGTTGTCCTTCATAGCTGTTTCAGTTTCGAGTTAGCTCTCGTCTTAAGTTCAATGTGTAAAAATTGGTCTCCACGTGTTGAATATAATGCGCAATGAATAAATAATTTGAATTTAAAATTTGTGTCTATTTCTTTAACCGAAATTTATATTTTCAAGCCCTAATATTCCTATAGATGTGAGTATCAATAGTTTTTAAGAGACCATCACCTACTGTATTGTAATAACCGAGCTGATAAAGGGTTAAAGAAAACCCCAAAATGTCCCAGATCAATCGAAACTATCGAACCGGTACGAGTGCAGATTGAATCGGAACAATTTTCGATTGATCTAGCACAATTTGCAATCGAACCGGTTTGAGATTGATCTGGTACGACGAAATACCTCGGACATGGCAGTTGTCATTTCGAGGAAGGAGACTGGCGGGAAACCCACAGGTGGGAATGATTGCTGTGCGGGCTAAAGTTCAGGTATTGATTTTGATAATTAAATTACATTAACGCTGACATCTCTGCAACACCCAAACAGGAACCCACGTCAAGTAGGAGTTTTGCTTGGGCGGACGGAGGAGTCTGTTTTAATCGCCACACGTTGCGCACGTCGGAGGAAACGCGCCGACAACGAATTAACGTGATCATCATTTTCGCGGTCACAAGTGCTTTCAATTGTGTACCCAATTGTGCAGGCAATAATTGTCTGTCGATAAATCGCGGATAGTGGAAATCAGTTTGCATTCACACAAAAACGAACGGATCTAAGTAGACAGTTAGCATATGAAAGCGGCTTGATTTGCATTCAATCTGAATTTGAATTTTTCCATAATCTGGGTTGAAGATTTCGTTTTCGATCCACTGGTCAGCATCTTCACGGGCCATTAGTAGATATGTTCGAGGAGGGTTAAAAAAAAATACCGCTAAGATATATATCACTTGAAAGCCTATCACAACCAACGAACCGACCTCTCGTTTCGAGAAGAAAATTCGTATATTACTGAAAGTTTAGTGCAAGTTGTAAAGTTACAGTAAATTAATGACACTCGAATTACATAAGTGATTTTTGCCCATAATGCTCAATGTGAACGGATAAAAGTCCTCAAATTACATCCACTAAGATTGGAATTTTCAACTTTGATTACGACTACGAGATTTAAATGCGCATATGTGCAAGTCATAAACAGTTAATATTACATTGTAAATATGCTGGATTCTTCCGGCCTGGTGGTTACAAACCATTAATCTTTTTATTCTGGCTGTTCTTAAATCAACAATACAGTGGAATTTATATCACACTTTGCTGCTCGGTTACATTCTTACAGAATCGAAATTACAGGACCATCTGCATCGTCGGCAAGCGCTCGGAAGACCATGCGGGTGGGTACCCTCTTATTGCATCATATATACATATATTTCGTTTGCATGTTCCTTTTTCATTTTTAAAATATTGCAAAAACAAAGCCTGATAAAAATACAAAAAAATTCACTAATAACGTTGAAAATTACCGAGTATATACATTACGCCTGACACTGGAATTACATCTTGAATGTGTAAACGTAGTTGCAATAAGTTTTTATGATAAACAAAATACTATAATAGGAAAGTGAATGCGCAGCATTTAGGGAAAATGTTCGTTGTTCTGTAAACATAAGAATCCGTCGCTGATCCCATTTCAGCTAGTTAATTAAAAGAGTTATAAACAAATTAAGAAAAAAAAATCAATATAAACACAATTGTAATAGTGCTAAAAAGTCTTGAAAATATTTAGTAAAACAATCTAATAATTAACACAAACTCTAAATTGATTTTTACACAGAGCCTTAGCATTAAAATTAAATGATTTTCAATACCGATTTTATATAACTTAAAATATATATTAAAAGCATTAATGGTAAAAGTGAAAATATATTCGACTCAAAGTAAATAGAATAATACCAAATTGAGGGAAGGTGTTGTATTCAACTTAACCAGGAATCAAACACTTCATGGAGGAAATACCGAATTTTGTGGGTACTTGTTTTGAAATTTATTGTATGTGCATGGTTGCCGCTGGCATTTTTCCCGTAACGTAATTTGATGTTTAATAGTAAGAATTTTGTATCCGATGAATAAACGAAAAATAATTTAAATTTAGATAATCAAATGCAAAAACCACATAAAAGAATATTCAGAAGGAACTTAGAAAGAGTAGAAATGATAGAATAGTTTGAGGGAAATGATAAAACAAAAATATATTTGATTTTGGATCATGAAAAATTTTAAACTTATAATTAAATAAAACGATAAAACGTTCAATAGGATAGGCATGTTTGAAAATTATTTAGACCAAGTATTTCAAATCAGCGTTTTATCTATAATAAGTAACATCCGTTACACGCGTTTGGATAGAATACGAACGAAAAAGATTATTCTAATTACTTCGAGTCATGTTATTAATTGGAATGGATGAATGTATATAAATATTTCCTGTAGTAATTTCTTGAAAAAAAAAAAAATTAAAATTGGTATTTCTAATATCCTACATGTTCGATTATTTTTTTTGTGAAAAAATGGAGATGCCTCATTAAAGGTGAAACCATCGGTCTTTCCTTTCCCAAATTCTGACCGAGTATAGGACCCGGTACGGTGGCAGGCTGCCCCCTAGAAACATGAGCCAGCCGCCGGGTACAGTTTATTCCTTTGTTTTCTCTTTGTTTCAGGTGACGTCGCGGGTTGAGTGGCCCAAACAGAGTGCCTCTTTATGGCATAGAGTTATGCAATCAAATTGTATAATTCTATGGCATAAATGGGTCACCGGGGTACTCCCCTTCTGATGGGAAAGTTCATGCAATTCAAGTTGTATGAGTTTTCCACTCAGAAGAGGAATATCTGGCCACTGCAACAAGATATATATGGATTTATTCCGGTTGGGTGGGTGCAAAGAGGCTCCACCATCACCCGTTTGCCCCTCTTTCATTTGTGGGCCATGAACTTCGTCGGCTAATGACGAGGTTACCCCAAGTCCGCTTTTCTTCTCAGGTTTCACTTGTTCTCGGAACAAGTTCTGTCTCCCTCGGTGTAGTTATCTACACTCTTTGCGACTTCGGTTGCCCCTGGATCTCCAGCAGTCAAATTCGTGAGTGCGATTTTTTGTAGTGGGTCCTCGTGCTGGGGAAATGAACCCGCCCGACGACACCGCAATGCTAGCCTGCCAGCGCATTCACGCGTCTCCAGACGAGGGCATTCTCGGCAGATACCGACACCTTCTTCCGCCGAGGCAGCAGAACATCGCTGCAGTCCTTTACGGACTTTTGAAACTCTTTACTTCACTACAGTATGATCATCATGTGTAATGATTTAAGGGTAGCTACACTTTGCCAACTTATGGCCAATCTTAAGGACTTCAAAATAAAGAAAATCTTTTTAAGCTTCACCTCTATGTTAAAAAACTTATAGAAATTTTTACAGTTTTTTTTGTGTTAGGGAGGTGAATGCTATTTATGCACAGAGTGTGGGACTCCCATGCTCGCAAGAAGGCGACTGGACTACCCACTAAACACCTCCCCTGTCAACCTGAGAACCCAGCCTGGAACAAGGTTTACAAGGACAATAGATGCATGCATTCATACTAAGAAATATCAATAGTGTTCTAGTTTTTGCTATTTTCATATATATTTTATTTTACTAAATATGAATAATCAAAGCTATTTTAACCTTTCTCTGCTTTTTCAAGCTAATTTATTTTCTTTGAATAGGGGTATCAGTCGTAGCCATAAATACAAATCTACTTGGACAACAAAATAATGAGCGGAAAATATTAGGTCATGAACTGGAATTTAAAATTTCATCAATCTTAACAAACGCATTCTACGAGTATACTAATCAACTTCCATTATAGTTGCATAATCTGAATTATGAACAACGAGTGTACATATAACAACCAACGTCAAATGTTTTTTGGTTTGCTGAAGAGGAGAACCCAATCTAGGTCGCGCTGTAGAAGTAAATCATTGAAAATCTGCTAATTTATTGAGTCATAATTCGGTTTAAAGAATGAATTTATTCAAAACGAAAAATATCAACCAACATACTTACTCCATGGATAACTCCAGAAATTGAAGGCGCTTAAAAACCTGTAGAATGCCTGAAATATTTGAAATTTCAATTTTCAAGAATTCCATGAAATTCTTTTAACACCTTAAATAGATTTTAATACAACAATTTAACCCATAGTCCCACATGCAGAAATTTGGTATTTTACATTTTATTTCAATACACCGTACCATGTCAAATTTTCGCAGTACAATCTGGAGAAAACATATAAAACCGGGAAAAAAAAGGTGACAAAACAAATAACGTAGATATTTTGGGAAAAGGAAGTGAACAAGCAAAAATCTTTTTCTGCAGTTGCTGGCCACATAAAATATGTACAAGAATGTACATACTTTCAAAGATAAATATAAATTTTTTATTCGTCGAAGACAAGTAAAAAATTTTATGCTTGGCCATCCATGGCACTTAGAGACGAGTACACTCTCTCTCCATTTCCTCTTGCTTCGGTTGGCTAACTCTCCTTTTTACGTTTTTCTCATTTGGAATCGTATTCACTAGGCATCGAAAATGTAATATGTACTTTCCAAGCGACAATTCTAAGAAATAAGGGATGTTTCTGCTTGTAAAATGTTGACTATAGACTATATAGATGCGGTTCTATTTAAACTCTGCATTACACAATCAGAAAAAAGTCACTTTTACCTCTATTTCAAATTTGAACATCTTTCGATATGGACGTGTCAGAAATAATTGCAAACGTTTGATTTCCCTTATTTTATTATTTGAAATTGGTATGGGGAAGCAATTATATGTAGTTGAAAGCAAATAATTTTTCATCTAAAGTATCGATTCAGCCTGGAAAATATGGAAAGTCCGCCCTACGCCAATTGTTGCCGTAATTCGCTAAATACCAGTAACTTTGCGATCTTCTTGAGGATGGCAGATGAGCTCTTTTAAAAGATTTGTCGACGAAGTGTACAGAGTGATTTTAATGCTCTGATTAGCAACATAATACCATGCAGATAATGAGGCAAAAAGCAAGAACAACTCCAGAGATAGGCCGGCAGAAACCGTGGAGAGTAACAATCAATCTGCCCAGGCAGCGACTCCTACCACCGTACTTTTACTGCGGTGTTTTATTACAAGCCTGCAATCTTTTTGATCGTTGCTTAAAGTTGTTATTACATGCAGACAATTGTTAATGGTCTTGTTTCAAATCAGACCATTATTAAATTGCTTGAAAGTAGGATGAAGATGAAAAAAAACTTGGATAAAAGAATTTTTACAGTTTCTTGGATGCGGTACATTTAAATTGATAAGATATCAAATTTTATGATGATAAACGAAAGTGAAACCTTCCCGACCGTTTAATAGAACAACGGTTGAGAAATAAAAGATTTCTGTGGGAAACAATTTGTACTTATTGAAAATTAGGATCCAGACTTGGAGTGTGGGAAAAGACAATAAATAATGTGATAGGCTTAAACGTTTCCCACTTCGTAGCATCGTGAGAAAAGATGGCAGATAATCACTCAACTTTCTGCTAGAGTTTATGTATCTTTTGGAAAATAAAATTTATAGGTTCTTTGAGGTTTTACGACCAACTCAACTGTATGAGGTTGCAATGTGAAATTGATTTGAATGGAATTCACCAATTGCATTGCTATCTCCAAAACATTATTTTCCATTCAAAGTCAGCATTTTTAAAGCCGTGGATCAAGTATAATTCCATGTCAACTTTATGGACATTATACCTTTATATTATACAGTAACCATAGTTTTTACGAAATTGATGTATTTGAAAAGATTTAACTAAGAAATTAAAGATATCTATGAT
This sequence comes from Odontomyia ornata, assembly GCA_963969285.1. NCBI lineage: Eukaryota > Metazoa > Arthropoda > Insecta > Diptera > Stratiomyidae > Odontomyia > Odontomyia ornata. The sequence goes on from OZ017740.1 coordinate 143,261,943, forward strand.
AAAATAAAGTAAAAGTGTAAAATAAATTTAAAACATAGCAATTTGAACTATTTATTCAATCGTTTCGCCAAACTCATGAAAATCTCGTGGATGCCTATGCCCTTCATCGTAATCAATGGTTGTGATTGAAAAGACATTTTAACTGCAAACAGACCTGTTACTGTAGCAATTCAATCCCAAGGAACTCCATTAATACAGGGTCCTGCCAGATAAAGATCTTAAATAATGAAGTACGCTGCTTTGAAAATTCATCTTCTATGAAAAATTTCCGGCTTGACTTTTGCTTTGTTACTTAATTGCTTTATGTGTTTTATAGCTAATTTTGTAAATAGTTGATTGAATCCTTTTGCTTTGATTTACTGAAGCTCTGGTGCCTCAGTACTTGAATTTTTTCAACTGAGTGTGGGTCTAGTGCTACAATTTTCAGAGTTTTTTGCCAGACATGTAGATAACTATATATTAAGTACATGCATTAAGGGCTACATTTACATAGTTTTGATGTGCCATAGGCAAACATTTTATTTTCATTCCCTCGAATAGCCACAGAAGAAGTGTAAGGTAGCTGTCCTTGCCAAGAAACTGTCAAGTTTTTGCCAGTGCCCACCAAGCGGAATGCAAGAGCAGGGTAAATCGTAGGCCCCTGGTTCGAATACTGTTGGCGATAACAAGATTCGTTTGGAATGATTCTCCAGACGGACTATAAGCCCATTCAATTATGATACATACTGTTTTAAAATCAGAATGTATCGCAACTAGGTGGACAAACACAGGACCAAAGCGTGGTAGTGACCATATCACCTTCTCGAGTGCCAAAACATTGATAATGAGATACTTGAACTTTCTCTAAGGAAAAGCTCCAAAGGGGCTGTAATGCTAACAGCACAGCAAAAGCGGGGACTATGTCGTTTGCTTGGTGTGCGCAGGAAACATAAACTATCTGACATTTTTATTTTTGCCTTGTTTTCCGATAAATTTTGGTCATATATGACGGTAGGCAATGTATAAAATGTGACCACTACAAGGTATATTAGGCATCAATTAGAGATGTATAAAGTTTGTTGGGCATTCCTATAAATATTTGACTTTTAATTACGGTGATTCATATTTGAGGAGTGTCTGATCAAAACTCAGTATTTACATTTTTTCCTGTTTTCGTTTTTTTTTCTTTCTGGATACAATTTTCAAAATCGAATTGGATTCCGATCTTAAAATCCACAAAATATCACTATTTCCCTACTAAAAATGTCCTTGAAATTTTCGATCTGGATCAAAACTCAGCATTTACAAAAAAAAACGTTATTTCATGCAACGCATTAAATTAGAGGTACTTAATTTTTCATCTATATATATATATATATATATATATATATATATATATATATATATATATGTATATATATATACATATATATATATATATATGTATATATATATATATATATATATATATATATATATTTATATATATATATATATATATATATGTATATATATACATATATATATATATATATATATATATATATATATATATATATATCTTTATATATATATAACTATATATATATATACATATATTTATATATATATATATATATATATATATATATATATATATATATATATATAAATATATAAATATATATATATATATATATATATATATATATATATATATATATATATATATATATATAAATATTGTTACATGTACAAATAATTCTGCGAGCTACTGTCGCAATTGTTTTCCCAACAATGAAGAACACTCGAAACCACGAGAACCCAACAAGCATGATCAACATCTGCAAGTGACGTCACTCCATTCATCAATTTGCTCGAATCTACCAGGTACCTCTCGGTAGAACATTCGATAATGTACGAGAAATGGGTGAATAGGTAGAGACCCTATATAAAGGCGAGCTGAATGAATGGGGGAAGCATCATCATTCATTCGACCGCGATAAGAAAACTGCGATATAGTGGAACGCGAAGTAAAGACAATTGATTGTTTGAGTGCAAAGTGTGTTTCGTAATAGTGAAGTAATTTAGAAGACAATTGCGATAAAAAATTTATGGACAAGTGTTAGATTTTAATTTTAATAGTGAAAATTAAAATTAGTGAAAGTGGTAACGGATTATTGTGCATTTTAGTTAATTAAATAAACTCTTTTAACTTAAATTAAAAGATATTGCGTTTTCACTTTCCCGGAACATCAAAATTATAGGCCGCGAACCAATAACACGCGGCAGTGGTGTCAAGAAGTGCGAAAGAAAAATTTTGAAAGTGAATATTTGAACATTTTTATAGTGCACAATAGGAAAATTTATAGAAACATTAAAAATGCCACGAAGCTTAAACTTAAAAATTAATGAATTGACCATGTCGGAGCTTAAGGAAGAGTTGGAACAGCGAAACCTGGCTACGCAAGGTACAAAGGCTACACTGATTGCACGCTTGCGTGACGCAATTGAATCGGAAGGCGCGTATCTGGATTCGGGTGAGCCCTCAGATGCAGAAAAAGGCGCAGAAGGTGGTGAAGCAGAAACAAAAAAACCAAAGGAACCAGAAAATGCGCTGATGCAAATGTTAATGCTGATGCAGCAAGAGCAGCGACAACAGTCATCCAATTTAACTGCGAAGCTCAATGAACAGTCATCCAATTTAACTGCGAAGCTCAATGAACAGTCATCCAATTTAACTGCGAAGCTCAATGAACAATCAGCAAAAATGGACCAACAAGCGATCGAAATCAAGGCAGACATCGCTCAGAAGCTGGAAAAACAGTCAACCGAAATAGAAGCGGAGCTCAGTAGTCTCAACAGCCAAATTAAATGCGTCGAGGAGAAGGTATACCAGGTCGAGGAGAGAATCAACCTTGAGATCAGCCAGGTAAACCATGAGATGGAAAAAGTGAAAAAGGACTTGGAAGCAGCGAAGGCAGTAATAACCGCCTCACCAGCCCCAATTATAACCGCAGCGCAAAGCTCATCTAGAAATGTGCAAGCACCAATATTCGATGGGCAAACGGTCTGGACTATTTACAAAACCCAGTTCGAAGCAGCCGCTCGCATAAATCACTGGAATGAGCAGGAACGAGCAACTGCACTGATTCTTGCTCTAAGAGGCCCAGCTGCCGAGCTGTTGCAGACGATCCCCGTTGAATTGCACCCAAACCCGAAGGCTATAATGAATGCGCTCGACATGCGTTATGGAGACGATCATCTGAAGCAGATTTATCGGTCACAGCTAAGGCATCGAATGCAGAAGTCTGGTGAAACCCTACAGCAGCTAGCCCAAGACATTGAGCGACTAGCACTTTTGGCTTACCCAGCCTACGACCCAGAACATCGAGATGATGCAGCGACAGAAGCATTCATCAGCGCACTAAAGGACCCGAAATTGCAACAAGCCGTGCGTTTAGCTCAAGAGCAAACGGTTAAGGACGCACTGGCTTATAGTCTGAACTTTGAGGCAGCGAAAAATGTGACTCGTACCACTGCCCGGGTTCGTGAGGTAGTGATAGACGAGTGCAGGTGTGAGCGCGTCGAAATTGAGCGAGATCCGCATGTAAATGGTGCGCCTAGATGCTGGAATTGCGGAGAGAAGGGGCACCTGCAAAGAGACTGCAAGAAGCAAAGAAAACCGAGCTATTGTCCAGGGTGTGCAGCTAGGAGGAGATCCAGACCGAGTCAGGAGCCCAGAATGGAAGCCCTTCAAACAGAGGGGTCGGGAAACATGTAAGAGCCAGCTTCGTGGGGCAGAGGTTGGCTAGGAGGATCGACGTCCCCAGCACCACCATCATCGTGTCAAGACTACATCGTGGAGAAGCGGACTTATGTCTTCCGGGTCAAATTGACGGAGAACACTGCACCATAACAGTCGACACTGGTGCAACCCGATCGATTATCCGACCAGACCTAGTTAGACAGCAACAACTTCACAAGGGCAGAATTTTCTCACTACGGACAGCTACGGGAGAAACTGCACCTGTTCATGGAGAGGTCAACCTTCAGATACAGTTGGGAGACCTTGTGTTCCGACATAATTTTCTGGTCGCGAACATGATGGATGACTGCATTTTCGGAATGGATTTTCTGCGACCACATGGAATCACGTTGGATTTGGGCAAACGTGTATTGAAATGGCAGAATGTCGAAGTACTGATGGAGGATCCCAGCGTCCAAATACCCAAGATGAATGTAGTGGTATATACTGACACTGATGTACCGAATTCTTCCGAAAGCATTGTATGGGCCAAGCTTGATGGTGATTCTGGAGACCATCGATCTTATCTGATAGAGCCAACGAAGACATCCGCATTGCGCAGCTTGATTGTAGGACAAAGCCTTGTAAGATCTTTAAGGAACGGATATGTGCCGGTTAGAGTCCTTAACACCGCAGACTCAACCACGAGCATCAAAGCGGGAGAAGTCATCGGCAGCTGCCAGCCTGTTTCCACCATCACCTCTTTGGAAGCTTCTCACAACCATCACTGGAAAAGGAGGCAAGACACAGACAAAGCCCGGGAATCCACGTCTGCAATATTGAAGCAAGTCAAATTGCCGGTGCAGCTATTCAAACGAGCCTCTGATCTGGTCACCAAGTACAGTGACATCTTCTCAACAAGCCCGGATGACCAAGGCCGAACGAGTTTGGTAACTCACGTCATAGATACACAGGGAGCCAAGCCGATTCGGCAAGCACCGAGCGTCTCCCTATAGCCAAACAAGGAGAAGTGAGCGCGCTGATCTCGGACATGGAAAAACAAGGCGTTATTGAACCTTCTGTCAGTCCATGGGCCGCGCCTGTAGTTCTAGTGAAGAAAAAGGATGGTAGCACTCGCTTTTGTGTCGACTATAGGCAGCTGAACGACGTCACTAAGAATCGATCGCATCGATGACATCATGGACACTTGAGCCGACGCGAAATGGTTTTCTACACTCAATCTCAAGAGTGGCTACTGGCAGGTAGAGATCGACAAGAAGGACCGAGAGAAGACCGCATTTTCAGTTGGGACCGGATTGTGGCAGTTTGTAGTGATGCCGTTTGGGCTTTGCAATGCTCCAGCCACTTTCGAACGCTTGATGGAATATGTGCTACGTGGTCTAACCTGGAAAACCTGCTTGGTATACCTAGATGACATCATCGTCATCGGGAGAACGTTCGAAGAGCATGTGCGGAACTTAGAAGAGGTTTTCTCCCGATTACGACTGGCAAATTTGAAACTTAGTCCCGAGAAGTGTACTCTTTTCGCAGATGAAGTAAAATACCTGGGACACGTCGTATCAGCAGAAGGGGTCAAAACAGACCCTGAGAAAATTGAAGCCGTGAAAAGTTGGCCAACACCAAACAACAAGCGCCAACTACGAGGTTTTCTGGGTCTGGCGACCTACTATCGAAGATTCGTCAAAGACTTTGCCAAAATAGCTAAGTGTCTCCATCAGCTAACCGAGAAAAATCGTCCGTATGTCTGGAATGAACAATGCCAGACAGCCTTTGAGACCCTGAAGGAAAAGCTGTGTGAATCACCCATGCTGGCGTATCCGAAATCCGGAAAAATGTTTGTAGTTGACACCGATCCAAGCAACGGCGGTATTGGAGCTGTACTCTCGCAGCAGATCAATGGCGAAGAAAGAGTCCTCTCTTATTACAGTCGAGTTCTCTCAAAAAGTGAGAGGAATTACTGTGTGACCAGGAAGGAGCTATTGGCTATAACAGAGGCCACCAAGCAGTTCCACAAGTATCTATATGGCCAGAAATTTGTTCTTCGAACGGACCATGCATCACTGAGATGGTTGCTCAACTTCAAAAACCCCGAGGGACAAGTCGCGAGATGGATCGAAAGATTGCAGTCATACGACTACGAAATTATTCATCGAAAGGGCGGAGTTCATGGAAATGCTGACGCTCTATCTCGTCGCCCATGTCCAGCTAACTGCAAGCATTGCCGACGGATTGAAGAAAAGGAGCCGCCCGTTGATCTGCGACTGATAACGGCTGAATTCGATGAAGGTTGGTCATCGGAGGAGATTCGAAATGCCCAGCTAGCCAACGAAGACATCGGACCATTGCTCGTATGGAAGGAGACGACTGGGCGACCTGAGTGCAAGGACGTTTCAATGCATGGCGCAACCCTGAAAAGCTACTGGGCACAATGGAACTCCCTTCAGGTGGAGGGTGGCGTACTCAAGCGGAAATGGGAAACGGCGGATGGTAGCTCCTATAGGATGCAAATTATACTACCCAAAAGCCGAATCCACGATGTGGTTAAGGAAATGCATGAAGGATCCTCGGGAGGCCACCTTGGTGTTAACAAGACCTTAGCGAAATAGCGGGAAAGGTTCTACTGGCTCCACGCTCGAGAAGACATAGAGGACTGGTGCCGCAGATGCACAATTTGCGCTTCCGTCAAAGGCCCAAAGCGATGACTGAGAGGACAAATGCAAACCTACAACGTGGGGGTACCGTTTGAAAGGATTGCTGTTGACATCGCAGGTCCCTTTCCTGAATCCGAATGGGGAAATCGATATATGCTGGTTGTAGCCGATTATTTCAGCAAGTGGCCTGAGGTCTACCCCATTCCTAACCAGGAAGCAACTACTGTAGCCGAACAGCTAGTGTTAAATTGGGTCAGTAGGTACGGCGTGCCTTGCGAACTACATTCGGATCAAGGCCGAAACTTTGAGTCACTAGTTTTTGGCGAAATGTGCGAGCTGCTCGGAATACGGAAAACGAGGATAACGACGCTGCATCCCCAATCCGATGGAATGGTCGAACGTTTCAACGGCACGCTCAATAAACACCTTGCCAAGATGGTTGACGAGAACCAAAGGGACTGGGACCGATATATCCCACTATTTTTGATGGCGTACAGAGCTGCCGAACATGCATCGACGGGCCAAGCCCCAGCCAAAATCATTTTTAGAAAGACTATTCGTCTGCCAGCTGATATAAAGTTTGGAACACCCCCCGAGAAACCCCAAACGATCTCGGAGTACGCAAGTGATCTAAGACAACGGTTGAACCAGATACATCGGACAGTGCGAAAACACCTCGAATCGGCTACTGACCGCATGAAGACCAGGTATGATCTAAAGGCTAATTCTACTGGCTTCCAGCAAGATGACTTGGTGTGGCTATATAACCCGCAACGGCGAAAGGGTAGGTCTCCAAAGTTGCAACATAACTGGGAGGGACCATACCGAGTCACAGAACGAATCAACGACGTCGTATATCGCATACAGGAATACCGTAAACCGAGAGCCAAAATGAAAATCGTGCATCTGGACCGTCTTGCCCCATATTACATCCAGGGAGAATTGACTACAACTGGCGACACATCTTTTCGGGGCGAAAAGAACTGAGGTGGGGGCAGTGTTACATGTACAAATAATTCTGCGAGCTACTGTCGCAATTGTTTTCCCAACAATGCAGAACACGAATTCACTCGAAACCACGAGAACCCAACAAGCATGATCAACATCTGCAAGTGACGTCACTCCATTCATTAATTTGCTCGAATCTACCAGGTACCTCTCGGTAGAACATTCGATAATGTACGAGAAATGGGTGAATAGGTAGAGACCCTATATAAAGGCGAGCTGAATGAATGGGGGAAGCATCATCATTCATTCGACCGCGATAAGAAAACTGCGATATAGTGGAACGCGAAGTAAAGACAATTGATTGTTTGAGTGCAAAGTGTGTTTCGTAATAGTGAAGTAATTTAGAAGACAATTGCGATAAAAAATTTATGGACAAGTGTTAGATTTTAATTTTAATAGTGAAAATTAAAATTAGTGAAAGTGTTAACGGATTATTGTGCATTTTAGTTAATTAAATAAACTCTTTTAACTTAAATTAAAAGACATTGCGTTTTCACTTTCCCGGAACATCAAAATTATAGGCCGCGAACCAATAACACGCGACAATATATATATAATATATATATATATATATATATATATATATATATATATATATATATATATATATATTGGATATATATATATATATATAAATATATATATATATATATATATATATATATATATATATATATATATATATATATAAATAAATATATATATATTGTCGCGTGTTATTGGTTCGCGGCCTATAATTTTAACGTTCCGGGAAAGTGAAAACGCAATGTCTTTTAATTTAAGTTAAAAGAGTTTATTCAATTAAATAAAATGCACAATAATCAGTTAACACTTTTCACTAATTTTAATTGTCACTATTAAAATTATCTAACACTTGTCCATAAATTTATTATCGCAATTGTCTTCTAAATTACTTCACTATTACGAAACACACTTTTCTGCTACTCGATCAATTCTCACTCCACACTTTCGCATTTGTTTGTTATCGCGGTTCTAATGACTGATCCCCCCATTCATTCAGCTCGCCTTTATATAGGGTCTCTACCGATTCACCCATTTCTCGCACGTTGGCGAATGTTCTACCGAGAAAATTAATGAATGGAGTGACCTCACTTGCAGATGTTGATCATGCTTTGTTGGGTTCTCGTGGTTTCGAGTGAATTCGTGTTCTTCGTTGTTGTGAAAACAATTGCGACAGTAGCTCGCAGAATTATTTGTACATGTAACACTGCCCCCACCTCAGTTCTTTTCGCCCCGAAAAGATGTGTCGCCAGTTGTAGTCAATTCTCCCTGGGTGTCATATGGGGCAAGACGGTCCAGATGCACGGTTTTCATTTTAGCTCTCGGCTTAGGATGTTCCTGTATTCGGTATACGACGTCGTTGATTCGCTTTGTAACTCGGTATGGTCCCTCCCAATTATGTTGCAACTTTGGAGACCTACCCTTTCGCCGTTGCGGGTTATAAAGCCACACCAAGTCATCTTGCTGGAAGCCAGTAGAATTTGCCTTTAGATCATACCTGGTCTTCATGCGGTCAGCAGCCGATTCGAGGTGTTTTCGCACTGTCCGATGTATCTGGTTCAACCGTTGTCTTAGATCACTTGCGTACTCCGAGACCGTTTGGGGTTTCTCAGGGGGTGTTCCGAACTTTATATCGGCTGGCAAACGAATAGTCTTTCCAAAAATGACTTTGGCTGGGGCTTGGCCCGTCGACGCATGTTCAGCGGCTCTATACGCCATCAAAAATAGTGGGATATGTCAGTCCCAGTCCCTTTGGTTCTCGTCAACCATTTTGGCAAGGTGTTTATTGAGCGTGCCGTTGAAACGTTCGACCATTCCATCGGATTGGGGATGCAGCGGTGTTGTCCTCGTTTTCCGTATTCCGAGCAGCTCGCACATTTCGCCAAAAACTAGTGACTCAAAGTTTCGGCCTTGATCCGAATGTAGTTCGCCAGGTACGCCGTACCTACTGACCCAATTTAACACTAGCTGTTCAGCTACGGTAGTTGCTTCCTGATTGGGAATGGGGTAGACCTCGGGCCACTTGCTGAAATAATCGGCTACAACCAGCGTATATCGATTTCCCCAATCGGATTCAGGAAAGGGTCCTGCGATGTCAACAGCAATCCTTTCGAATGGCACGTCTACGTTATAGGTTTGCATTTGTCCTCTCAGACGTCGCTTTGGGCCTTTGACGGAAGCGCAAATTGTGCATCTGCGACACCAGTCCTCTACGTCTTCTCGAGCGTGGAGCCAGTAGAACCTTTCCCGCGATTTCGCTAAGGTCTTGTTAACACCAAGGTGGCCTCCCGAGGATCCTTCATGCATTTCCTTAACCACATCGTGGATTCGGCTTTTGGGAAGTATAGTTTGCATCCTATAGGAGCTACCATCCGCCGTTTCCCATTTCCGCTTGAGTACGCCACCCTCCACCTGAAGGGAGCTCCATTGTGCACAATAGCTTTTCAGGGTTGCGCCATGCATTGAAACGTCTTTCCACTCAGGTCACCCAGTCGTCTCCTTCCATACGAGCAATGGTCCGATGTCTTCATCAGCTAACTGGGCATTTCGAATCTCCTCCGATGACCAACCTGCATCGAATTCGGCCGTTATCACTCGCAGATTAACGGGCAGCTCCTTTTCCTCTATCCGTTGGCAATGTTTGCAGTTAGCTGGACATGGATGACGAGATAGGGCGTCAGCAATTCCATGAACTCTGCCCTTGCGAAGCAGTTGGGGCCTCACTAGGTCTGGTCGGATCCTCGATCGGGTTGCACCAGTGTCGTGTGTTAGGGTGCATTGTTCTTCATCAACTTGACCAGGAAGGCATCTGTCTGCTTCTCCACGATGTTGCCTTGCCACGGTGCTGGGGATGTCGATACTCCTAGCCAACGTTCGCCCCACGAAGTTGGCCCTTGCAGTTTCATGGGCCTCCATTCTAGGCTCCTGACACGGTCTGGATCTCCACCACCCTGGACAATAGCTCTGTCTTCTTCCCATCTTGCAGTCTCTTTGCAGGTGACCTTTTTCCCCGCAATTCCAGCATCTAGGCGCACCATTCACCTGCAGCTCTCGCTCGATTCCCACGCGCTCACACCTGCAATTATCTGCCACTACCTCGCGAACCCGGGCAATGGTACGGGTCACATTTTTGGCTGCCTCAAAGTTTAAACTATAAGCCAATGCATCCTTGACTGTTTGCTTTTGAGCTAACCGCACGGCTTGTTGCAATTCCTTGTCCTTTAAGGCGCTGATGAATGCTTCTGCTGCTACGTCATCTCGATGTTCTGGGTCGTACGCTGGGTAAGCCAAGAGTGCCAGTCGCTCAATGTCTTGTGCTAGCTGCTGCAAGGTTTCGCCAGACTTCTGCATCCGATGCCGTAGCTGTGCCCGGTAAATCTGCTTCAGATGATCGTCTCCATAACGCATGTCCAGCGCATTCATTATAGCAGCCGGGTTTGAATGCAGCTCAACGGGGATAGTCTGCAAAAGCTCGGCAGCTGGGCCTCTTAGAGCAAGAATTAACGCAGTTGCTCGTTCCTGCTCATTCCAGTGATTTATCCTAGCGGCTGCTTCAAACTGGATTTTGTAAATACTCCAGACCGTTTGCCCATCGAATATTGGTGCTTGCACATTTCTAGATGAGCTTTGCGCTGCGGTTATAATTGGGGCTGGTGAGGTGGTTACTACTGCCTTTGTTGTTTCGAATTCCTTTTTCATATTTTCCATCTCATTGTTGATTCTCTCCTCGACCTGGCTGACCTTTTCCTCGACCTGGTAAACCTTTTCCTCGACCTGGTCAACCTTTTCCTCGACGCCTTTAATTTGTTTGTTGAGACTACCGAGCTCCGCTTTTATTTCGGTTGACTGTTTCTCCAGCTTCTGTGTGATGTCTGCCTTGATGTCTGCTTTGATTTCGATTGCTTGTTGGTCCAGCTTTGCTGATTGTTCGTTTAGCTTCGTTGATTGTTCATTTAACTTCGCAGCTAAACTGGATGTCTGTTCATTTAGCTGCGCTGATTGTTCATCTAGCTTCGCAGTCAGACTGGATGACTGTTCATTTAGCTTCGCTGATTGTTCATCTAGCTTCGCAGTCAGACTCGATGACATCAGCATTAACATTTGCATTAGCGCATTTTCTGGCTCCTTCGATTTTGGTGTTTCTACTTCTCCACCTTCTGCGCCTTTTTCCGCATCTGAGAACTCACTCGAATCCAGATTTACGCCTTCCGACTCGATCGCGTCGCGCAAGCGTGCAATCAGTGTGGCCTTTGTACCTTGCGTAGCCAGATTTCGCTGTTCTAACTCTTCCTTGAGCTCCGACATGGTCAATTCATTGATTCTTAGATGCAAGTTTCGTGGCATTTTTAATGTTTCTTTAAATTTTACTATTGTGCACTATAAAAATGTTCAAATTTTCACTTTCAAAATTTTTCTTTCGCACTTCTTGACACCATTGTCGCGTGTTATTGGTTCGCGGCCTATAATTTTAACGTTCCGGGAAAGTGAAAACGCAATGTCTTTTAATTTAAGTTAAAAGAGTTTATTCAATTAAATAAAATGCACAATAATCAGTTAACACTTTTCACTAATTTTAATTGTCACTATTAAAATTATCTAACACTTGTCCATAAATTTATTATCGCAATTGTCTTCTAAATTACTTCACTATTACGAAACACACTTTTCTACTACTCGATCAATTCTCACTCCACACTTTCGCATTTGTTTGTTATCGCGGTTCTAATGACTGATCCCCCCATTCATTCAGCTCGCCTTTATATAGGGTCTCTACCGATTCACCCATTTCTCGCACGTTGGCGAATGTTCTACCGAGAAAATTAATGAATGGAGTGACGTCACTTGCAGATGTTGATCATGCTTTGTTGGGTTCTCGTGGTTTCGAGTGAATTCATGTTCTTCATTGTTGTGAAAACAATTGCGACAGTAGCTCGCAGAATTATTTGTACATGTAACAATATATATATATATCTAACTATATATATATATATATATATATATATATATATATATATAAATATATATATATATATATATATATATATATATATATATATATATATATATATTTATCTATATATCTATATATATATACACATACATACATATATATATATATATATATATATATTATATATATATATATATATATATATATATATATATATAAATATATATATATATATATATATATATATATATATATATATATATATGTATATATAAATATATATATATATAATATATATATATATATATATATATATATATATATATATATATATATATATATATATATATATATATATATGTGTGTGTTTTTATATATATCTTCTTAATACAATAGCTGAATAGCTTGTTCATAATTGTTCGTAATTGTTTATAATGATGTATATAATGATAAACTTTTTCTTCAATATTTTATTTTTCAAAACAATTTATAATATTTGAGAACGAACTGAATCATATTCATTAATTGACTATCTATATTCAATTCAAAAAATATTTTATTTTTCAAAACAATTTATAATATTTGAGAACGAACAGAATCATATTCATTACTTGACTATATTCAATTCCAAAAAATATTTTATTTTTCTAAACTTCAAAAACAATATACATATCTAGATTTACATTACATGTTTAATATGTCAAAAGTAAAGTATTTTTACTGGTTAATTTTTTAATTTTAATGTAAAATTATTCTTTGAGACTTATTGGAACGTTTGCCATTCATATATATCATGTTATAAATCTTGTTTTATTTTTACTGATGTCAAACGATACTTTTTTGGTCTCTATATATCCATTATTTCTTATTACTTTTTTCTTAATTGCGGAAAAACAAGGTTTAAATCGATCTACTGAAATATTACACGCTTTATGATTAATCTCAATAGTGAAATATTTTCCTTTTCTTTGCAATATCTTAAAGGGACCTTGGTATGGTGGTTTAAGCGATGGACGAAGCGAATCTACCCTGACTAGAACTTTGGTGCATGTATCTAAACTTTTAATAATCTTTATGTTATTATTAACATGATATGCAGCCGGAATAGGTTTGAGAACCGACAAAGCAACTTTCAGATCTTTAACAAAATCGTTTTGTATTTGGTTATCAAATGATGGAATTGAAAAATCACCCCGAATATTGATATTTTCTCCATAAAGTAGCTCTGCTGGAGAAGTATTAAGATCTTCTTTGATTGCTGTTCTCAAACCTGACATCACAAAAGCTCTTGGTTCATGAAGGATTATTATGTGTCATAATGACCGCTTTAAGCGTACGATTCCATCTTTCGATCATACCGTTAGCTTGAGGATGATAAGCTGTAGTACGGTTGCGCTTAAAACCTAGAGTCTTTGCTAGTTCGCCAAATAGTTGTGATCCAAATTGTTAACCTTGATCAGTAACTATGGTTTCAGGAACTCCAAAACGTGCAATCCAAACACTGCATAAAGCTTCCGCACAAGATTGAGCTGTTATATTTGTCATGGGAATAGCTTCTGGCCCTCTTGAAAATCGGTCAATAATTGTCAAGCAATACGTGAAACCTTGTGAATAAGGAAGTGGTCCGAAAATATCCATATGAATTGCTTTGAAGCATTTAGATACCAATGGAAAAGTCTGAATTTCACTTTTATTATGCCTTGAAATTTTGCAATGTTGACAATCTAAACAACTTTGAGTCCAGTTTGCAACATCCTTATTTAATGAAGGTCAAAAATATTTGCTTGCAATAATGCGACGAGTAGTTCGTATTCCAGGATGTGCTAAATTGTGAACAGTTTTGAAAACTTGTTCACGAAATTTTTCTGGAATGTAAGGCCTGATAGTTTTATCAGAAATTTCACAAAAAACTTCAATATCTGAATTTGGCAAATTAATTTGACTAAACTTAAATTTCGAATTTGTTCTCAAGTTTGTCAAACATTCATCTACAATTTGTGCTTCTGAAATAGCTTTGAAATCTATTGTACTAGGAGTTTCTATTTGAGATATCCTAGAAAGAGAATCAGCAACTACATTCTCTTTGCCAGAAATATGTCGAAAGTCTGTAGTAAACTCACTAATAAATGTTAGTTTTGCCGAAATGAATATATTAATGGCTTGTTATCTGTAAACAGCATGAAAGAACGACCTTCAATGTAAAATCTAAAATATTTTACTGCTTGATAAGCCAACAACAATTCACGGTCATAAGTACTATAATTTTTTTGAGCTTGATTGAGTTTCTTAGAGAAGAAACCTAAGGGTTACCAGTCATAATTTATGCGTTGTTGGAGTGCTGCACCAATGGCAATATCTAAAGCATCGACAAAAATTGCTAAAGGAGCATCCATGCTCGGTAAAGCTAATACTGCTGCTTCGAACAATTGTTGTTTTGAAAAATTAAAAGATTCAATAGCTTCTGGAGTCCAGTTAATTTTTCTTTTGTCTGACTTTTTAGCTCCTATTAGATAACTGTTAAGTAATGCATGATGTTGAGCTGCATTGGGGAAGAAACGACGATAAAAATTTATCATGCCTAAAAATCGTCTAAGTTCTAAAATAGTCTCAGGTAATTTGAATTGAAGAATATCTTGACTCTTATCTGAAGCTGGACGAATGCCTTCAGACGAAATGAAATCACCAAGAAATTTTATCTCAGTCTGTAAAAATTTACATTTGCTAATGTTGATTATAAGACCATTTCTTGTAATCTTTCAAAAATAATTTCCAAATGAGCTTAATGCTCAGAAACTGATTTAGATGCAATCAGGATGTCGTCAAGATATACAAAACAAAAATTTAGATCTTTCAATACAGAATTAATAAATCGCTGGAAAGTTTGCGCAGCATTGCATAGTCCAAAGGTCATTCGGGTAAACTCAAAGAGTCCAAACGGTGTGCATATAGCTGTTTTTGGAATATCTTCGGGTTCGACTGGAATTTGATGGTAAGCCTCGGTAAGATCTAAAGTTGAAAATGTTTTGCAATCGGTCAGAAAATGAGTAATATCCTAAATATTAGGAATCGGAAAACGATCTGGAACGGTTAAGGCATTTAAACGTCTGTAGTCTCCACAAGGACGCCATTCATCATTACTTTTTTTTACCATGTGTAATGGTGAGGACCATTTGCTGTCTGAAGGACGGCAGATGCCTTGTTCTAGAAGAAAATTAAGTTCTTTTTTAGCTGACTCTAATCTGTCCAGAGCTAAACGTCTAGGTTTGGACATGATTTGAGATCCAGAAGTTACAATTTTATGTTTAATATTATGAACTAGAACTTTAGTGAAATCAGATTCTAAAGTAATCGACTTGAATTTAATTAATAATTCTTTAACATAAGGATTGAATAATCTTCCTTAGAAATAGAAGCTATTGATTTAAGATTGGTAACTGGGTCAATTAAAACTTTATTAGCTACATCTATCAAAAGACCGAAATGACCAAGGAAATCTGCTCCTTTGGTGTAATGTCGGCAATTATAAGGTGACATGAAAAATCCCTTCTAAGTCCCAAATTTACTGTTAATAACTTTCTGCCATATGTATCAATGGAAGATGCATTAGCAGCAGAAAGCTTAAATCCCGATAAAATTAATTTCAAATTATTTGATTTCGGAATCACGGAAATTTCCGCACCTGTATCGATTCAAAAATTCTTCTTTGAAGAATGATCGAGAATTAAAAGGTGGCTAGAAGAAATACTACTTAAGTTTGCCGCCGGAGACTTAAGAGGATTTAATTTTTTGAATTATTGAAAGTCTCCTTAGAATTTTCGTTAGTAAATTTGCATGGTTCAATACACTTATGTGCATTGACACCAAATTTAGCATGATACCAACAAAATCTTCTATCTTTTGAGCGTCTGTTGGATGAACTACGTGAACGGAAACCTTGAAACTGGCCATCATTCCTTCTTGGACTTCTAAATCTTAATGATTCTCCAACAGCCTTAGTAAGTTCTGCAATTTGACTTCTTAACTCTGTAATTTGTTGTTGAACGTTAGGTTCTGATTTGGAGGAATTTGCAAACGAAAATACTGATGGTCTATTTGAAACTTCAAAAATTTTATCAACACTTGATGCCAGATTATTCAAAGAGCTGGACCAATTACATACTAATATTGCTTGCATGTTTTCCGGTAGTCTTTGAAGCCATAATGATCTTAAAAGGTCATCTCCAACTTTATCCCCCCCCCAAGTTGTTTCATCTCACGAAGAAGTTGTGAGGGCTGTCTATCTCCTAAAGTGAGATTCGAAATTGATTTACTTAATCTCGTCTTCTCACTTGCTGAAAGTCTGGAAATTAAAGCTTCTTTTAAAGTTGTGTAGGGAGTAGTGGATGAAGGATTATTCACTAGATCAGTAACTGTCCTAATGGCTTCCGGATCAAGAGCTACCAGAACATAATTGAATTTAGTTAACTCCGTTGTTTAAGCGTTCGGAAGGCTCCGGCTGGGATAGCCGAGCGAATTGAGCCTCCGAACGCTTAAACTATGTTTCAGGAAACTCCTTCCAAAATGAAAGTAGTTTCACTGCTACAGCATTTACTGTAGAATCCCCTGAAGGACTCGCATCATGGAAATTATCTTTATAATAATATAAGTATTCCTGCAAAAATAAATCCCTAAGGGTTCTGGGTGCGCTACACTGGATATATGCCCCCTGTCGCAGGATATATCCTACCCTTAATCTGCGATCTAATCGTTAAAATTTTATTTCAAGTTTTAAAATTAAAAAATAAAAATGATATAGAAATTTTGAAAAATATTTGAAATATTTAAAAAATTCTGGCATATATGTATGAATATAAAATGTGTGTGATTGTAGAATGTAATGTTGTACATAAATTCTCTTACTTAAATTTCTTTACGTTTCGGTTTGTAATACTTCCTTGAAAATCGTTCTTGATAAAACTGCCAATTGATCTTTGCCACACAATATTATGTCAGAAATATCCACAATCTGGTTCTAATATCGATCAAACGCAAAAACTCCTCTCGACTCTCTGCTGAACATGACAAAATTTTCAAACTTCTTCTCCGTCTGTCCAACAACTGATACTAGGAAGTTGTCATAATTTACTTCCTCACAACGTCAAATATAAATGTGAATTTTTAAATCGTGGACAATTCAAAGGCAGAGACTAAACGGGCTAGCAATGAAATCCTAAAATTGTAACAGCCGATCGTAAGCCGAGAGAAAATTTTCTTCTTTCTTGTATCCTTTATTGTTTTGTTGATTTAATTCAATTCGAACGGCAATAACCAGGCGTTCGAGAGTAAAACTGGAATATAACTAACCTAGAGGCCTTGAATATTTGAAGGCGCTTGTGCCTTATCGAGGTCACCAATTGTTCATAATTGTTCGTAATTGTTTATAATGATGTATATAATGATAAACTTTTTTTTCAATATTTTATTTTTCAAAACAATTTATAATATTTGAGAACGAACTGAATCATATTGATTAATTGACTATCTATATTCAATTCAAAAAATATTTTATTTTTCAAAACAATTTATAATATTTGAGAACGAACTGAATCATATTCATTAATTGACTATCTATATTCAATTCCAAAAAATATTTTATTTTTCTAAACTTCAAAAACAATATACATATTTAGATTTACATTATATGTTTAAAATGTCAAAATTAAATTTTTTTTATGTAAAGTATACTTTATGTTTGGAATGAATATTTTTGAGTTATTTTGAATTATATATTATATAACCGCCACAAGCTAAACGCTAACATCTCCAACGTCCGGTTCCGAACAGTCATAGCACTCCTCTGAAAGGTTTTCTTCATCTTCACTCGAAGTTTCTGCTTCGTCAATGTTGATGAGAATATTTTTGTACCATTCTAATGCAAGTATTTTCCCCCATGTTTTGCCATATTGCTTGTTCAAACGATTCTCCACATCCTATTTTTTAGCAGCTTTGATGGCAGCAATCCTGCCTTTTGACAGCCAAGCTTATAGGGAACCGTTTGTCTCTTTTTAATAAGACTGAGATTTCTCATTCGAATCCAAATTGTAATTTGAAAGAGCTTTGACTTCTATATCAATTCGTATTCCTGTGTCTTTTCTCAGCATTATTTTTTTCTTTTGCTGAATATGGTCAAGATTTTTCAATGGGGTTGATAAGCTTTTAATATCATAAAGCAGCCAAGCTTTCTAAATTTTTACCGTTGCCATGTTTTGAAAAGGTATCAATATACTCTTCTTTCGTAGATAACTGCCTTTTTTCGCAAATCCATTTCAATCCGTCCAAAAATTCTATCTGCAGGCTGAAAAGTATGGCTTTTGATTGGAAAAATAAGCTGTATTCCCTGAACATTTTTTGGTGCCTCTGTACAAAACCAAAGCATAAGAAGATGAAATATGTGGCTATTTTTGTTTTCACCTCCACATCCATTACGCAGCTAAATTCGGATTCCGATTTGTTTTTCTAGCATTTATTTCTACACGGAAATGCCAATTACGTAATTTGGATAAAAACTAAGTATTTACAATATGATCTGTATCAAAAGTCTATATTTACTTCAGTCTGCATCAAAACTCAGTACTTGCAATTTTGAAATGCCTTTTGTTCCTTAAATATGTAGGAAAAAAAAGTTACTGGCTCATATTGCTTTTATTTCTCATTAGATATATTGCCCATATTCTGTTTTCCAAAGATAAAATTACTTCACCAGGTAGACGTTTTATATTTTTTTCTGAAAAGTTTATGATGTAAATACTGAGTTTTGATCAGACACTCCTCATTTGTCTATGTGAAGACACTGAACAACCCCAGCTCTATTATGAACCTGTTTTCTGATCCAACAACGTTGGACCTCGAGCATACTAAGCGTCCGTACATACCGAGGAGCCAATTTTAACTCATATAATTACTTGATCAAATTAACCTATCGATGTTGTATGCCAAAGGCGTATTCTGCAAAGCGCAGCCCTCAACAAAACTTCGAAATCAAAAGGCTCCCAACGGCGCGTTCGGCAAAAAATTTCAGGAAGATCCCCGACAACCAACTAACTCATCCTGTTAAACACATCGCTTTAAATAAGCGACGATCTGTGGGCGGAAGTGAAAACGACAATTGAGGCCATGGGAGACAGACAATCAGACATCAAGCTCGGCGCACAAGAAATGATTGGTTCAGTGATGAATGCAAGAATGTGTTAGATAAGAAGAAACAGGCGAATAAAAAATATTAAAGTAGAAAAACCAGGAGAGAAAGAGAAAATTATAAATAATCTCAGAAGAATAGTTAACGAGACAATTAGGATTGAAAAATAAAATACTATGACAGCCAGTTGAGAAGTATCGATGTAAGTCTAGTGAGCAACAAAGCAAGACAAGCATACAAAGTAGTGAAAAGCCTGAAACAAGATTGCCAGCCCAAAACCATACTCTGCCGTACTACCATCGGCAACATCGTCGCTGATGAAAACAAGATTAAGGTAAGATGGGCAACATATTTCAAGAGCTTCCTTAATTCTCTGCACAGCTCCCGAATATTGGAGCTTAGAAATATTCCCGGAGAACTTTCATTAGCTCCACAAACTCTGGATGAAGTTTGTTCCAGTATCCAAGCTCAATTGAATAATTAAGTTCCGGGCATTGATGCGATTCCAGTGAAGCTCATTAAATATGCTGGCAGTGGTGTTCAGAAAGCCATCCACAAAGTCATCAAGCATGTCTGAAAACATGAACATATGCAGAACAAGAACATGTGAAATTATATTTCCTATCCACAAACAAGATGACAAGCTGCAGTGCGAAAACATGAGGGGCATATCAATCTTTTGTAGAGCGTACAAAATACTTTCGACGGTCTTCAAAAATAAAATCAGACCATACGCCAACAGAATTACTAGGGAGTATCAACGTGGTTTTGGAGCAGGTAGATCAACAATAGGCCAACTGCTTACAGTCAAGCAGGTACTGGAAAAATGTTGAGAGTTCAACATAGACGAACACCAAATTTTCATTGATGTGAAGCAAGAATACGACAGTATTGATTGTAACGTACTGTACTTATTCTTTGCTTTGGTATCACAGCCAAACTACTTTGCTTTGTATCACAGCCAACTTACTAAAATAACAATCACGTCGACAACTTCCCGAGTCTGCATCGATAACCAAAACCGATGCCCTTGACACAAATATTGGACTAAAACATGGTGCCATTGCTATTCAATTGTGTATTGGAATATGTGTTATGAAAGCTACCTGTCAATACCAGAAGTACGTTAGTATAGAAGTCAAGACAAGTGACAGATCTACATTTAATAAGGATCGTTAGCAACTGCTAGAGAACTTTTTTGGAAACCTGACAGCAAAGCAAAGTTAGCCGATGTAAAACAATTCAAGCACCAAAAATACCACACTTGGCGAATGCAGTATCAAATTTGGGTGAATTTGTGTATCTGGGCGCCAAAATATTGACAAAATGACAGGGATAAAACACGCCAAAAAATACAGCTTGCAAATAAAATATTTTATTCATTTTTGACGCTCTTGAAGACTACATGCATACATAGGAAAACAATTCCCAAGTATACAAATCTGTAACAAGACCTGTGCTTTGCTCTAGGTGGGAAACAAAGACCCTAACCCAAGCATCTGCGAACATATTGAGCACCTGTTAGTGACGAGTCCTGAGGCGAATAATCGGAGCAAAGATAGAATGGGACTAATGATGAATTCGACACAAGCATGAGCTGCATGCATTTTTTTTGGTGAGCCGGAGATCTTGACGATTGTAAGACTGTAGAAGCTGCAGTTGGCTGATTACGTGAATTGTATAGTCGAGAAATGAATACCCACAAGGGAATTTTTGGGAGAACTTAAAGGCGGAGACCAGTTGGGAAATCGAGGAAACGCTGGTTTGACTCAGTCAACGAAGACAGTTCATCGCTTCTAAAATTTACAAATTGGAGGATAGGATCAGCGGATCGAGGCAGTCAGAAGCGCTTTTTGCGAGAGGGGCTGTAGTCCTACGAAGGAGATAAACAACGACTATTTTTCAAATAACCGAAAAAATTTCACGAATCATTCAAAATGCTCAATTTTTTTATATGCATGAATTGTTTTTTCTAGCTCTCAAATTCCAGTAAAAAATTCCATCAATCAATATTTTTTTTAACTATGAAACAGTCTTTTTATTAAAATGACTTTTAACGTAAAATACATTTTGCCTCAGTTTCCGTTATCCTACAGTGCCCATTGAATGCGCATTTTCTTTATTTAATTGTCAATATTCATTATCTCATAAGTGCTAAGATTTATTTTAGGCAAATCTCTCTATAGAAATCATATATATATATATATATATATATATATATATATATATATATATATATATATATATATGCCTCACCCCCGATGGCGCTGCTATTACAAAAGAGTTTTACCATCGGTCAGTACATTCTTTTAGTAGCCTTCTGTCAAAGTTTCAGTCAATTCCCTTCATTAGTTTTGTTGAATGGACTGAACGATGGTAAAACTTATTACCCGCAAATTTCCAAAGTGGGAAAATGTTAACCGCCGGATTCCCTAGTTCCCCTGTAATGGCCACCACTTTATTGCAGCTCCTCCGGCGGAGGCTTGACCGTCCCAAATCTAGCTCATCTGAAGACGGGCGTGGGCGCCACTCTTCCGCTTTCCGAGCCTCTCAAGAGAAGACGACCGCTTGGGCAAAAAACTATCGCTTGAGCACTAAGCCGCGAGGATCCCCTTCCAAGGACCCTACCACTCAGGGCGAGTTGAAGATAAAGCCACCACGCAAAACCCTTGATTCCCCACACCCGGCAACTGAAACTACGCCTAGATAGGGTTGTGACGACACTCACATTAAGTACCCTCGCCGAACACTACCACCACAGTTAAATCTTCCAGGTCTTCTTGCCTGGTCACCGCCCCCGAGAAAAGATTCCCCGAGCCGTACTCCTCACAACGGAAAAAAAGTTAAATATTTGGTCCACGATATGAGGAAGGAACTATCGAATAATTAAGCCTATGTTAACTTTATTTATAGAAATTAAAAACGATTCAACAATCTAAATGACAAAGAAAGCCACTTAATTTTACTTCTTAACCTAGAAAGGGGCCCCTTGCTTCCGTTTGCTCGAGATTTCCACCGCCGTCTCATCCACGTTTGTAATGAAATAATGAATTTCCAAAATTGATGATGTTTCGAAGGTAATTTTACTTTTCGCAGCTCCACCGATGTTAACACATCCAAAATTGATAATGTTTTGAGGGTAACTTTACTTTCCGCAGCACCACCGTTGCTCCCACAAAACTGATAATGTTTCAAAGGTAACTTTACTTTCCGCAGTACCACAGCACCACCAAAAAAAACTTCACCGTCCAAAAACAAAAGAAGGAAAAAGAAAGACCGGCTTAAATAAACTCACTGAATAACGTTTTTCCATTCCATCCACCGGTAAAAACTTGTTTTGATTGACTTTTGCTCCGTTGAAGCGAGTAGTTCCCCTCACTTGGTTCCACTCAACCTACATTCCACTTGGTGGGGATCGTATTGGGAATCGAATGTACTACGCGCTGAATGCATTGACTTTATCTCCTTTGTCTGTTATTGTTGATTCATGGTTTATTTATCATTTCCTTCGACCGACGATATGAGTGCAGCAGCACTTATCGTTTGTTTGTCTGTGTTGTCATCTTCGGCTACGGATAATGTTTCGATGATAACAATCATCTGAATCTTTGATTGATTTCGCTGAAACAAGACTTTTCTTACTTATCATACTCATTTGTATGTTTTATTTTTATCAGTCAATGGAGGTGTTGTTGATGTCATGGTAAGGTCTTTTATATAGCCTTATAGTGAAATTATTTTGTATCAAGATGTGAATTGCAACAACCCACAAATTGGCAATTTACACTACAATATAGCGTGAATGATGAAAACAACCATATTAATCGGATATAATTGCGGTTTTCATTGGACTTTATATTTTAATATCGCGCCGTTGAAATCACCATGTTGTAAAATATTCACCTCTAACCTCACATGAAAACGCTCTTGGCCGGAATGTAGGATTTGACGTTCTTTTAACCTTTCCGATTGCTTAGAAATTTGTGCCAACTATCATTGGGATTCGAAGGTAACTTTTCATGTCTCTTACCATTGTGAGCATTATCAAATACTTTACCGACGAAGTTGCATTTCTGCCTATTAGGCTCGGTATGTACGGTACGATGTGTCTTTAAAGTTTTTAATGTTTTAAAATATCTGCCACAATCATTGTACTCACACTTGAGTGCGCAAACATTGCATTGGAATAGAGCAGGATTAGAGTACAAAGCCTTGTGACGATGCAATTGCGTTTCCGAACTACATGTTTTGCCACATACCTGTATGTTGATTGGATGACGAATGTCTCCGCTACCGTGGGCATTTCGCATTTCGTTTTTCGAGCTCGCGCTGGTGCTTGATGCCTTCGCCGCTTGCTGTTGGTTGCGTTGTCCATAATTGTGGCGTGTGAAACGGAGGCGACCTAGCTACATGACACATTTTGGAGCCAAACTATCTCCTTGCTTTAGTCTCATTTTTGTGTCAAAAGTACTGGGGATTTGGTTATTGATGTAGACGTGGGAGGTTGTCTACATCATTGTCATTTTGTTAAGATGGGCCAATTTGCCTGGAATATCAAAGCAAAGCATTATTTGATACAGAACGTTATAATCAACACTGATAATTAGAATTAAGAAAACCAAATACTGTCACGCCCAATTGAGAAGCATCGGTGTAAGTCTAGCAAGTAACAGTTTTAGAGGGGCTATAGTTCTACGAAGAATAAGAAAAGTTTTATCCTTCAGT
Organism: Odontomyia ornata; assembly: GCA_963969285.1. Lineage (NCBI taxonomy): Eukaryota > Metazoa > Arthropoda > Insecta > Diptera > Stratiomyidae > Odontomyia > Odontomyia ornata. Next base: position 143,286,200 of record OZ017740.1, read on the forward strand.
TTTATCCTTCACGGTATAGCACGCCTTGAAGTCATTTTTTACCATTGATATTTTGCCCAATATAAGGAATAGAATATTATTGGTCAACTTGCACTGTGTTTGACGCCACCAGAAGGAAATGGAATTTAGTGAATATAACAAAATTTTGAGAAGCTATCAATTACTTGAAACGTCAAAAGCGGTTCTTATGTCTTATGACACTGTTTAAAATATTGGCTATGAAGTAAAACGATGTAAATGGGGCACCAAGCAAGGCAAAAATAAACAGGACTATTTTGCTTTAACACTGCACCTGTTTTCAGCCTATGTTTAGAGTAATTCATTATCTTGATCGAATGAGATGACACTCGAAGAGGTAACATGGTCGGTACCTCACCCTTTTGCGGTACTCTAGGCAAACCATGACGAAACAAGTTGGCCAGACAGAACTCTGCTCATGTCAGAAGTGTTTTGCACTTAACTTATAATACATATGCAGAATGATTTAGTTCAAGAAAAACTTTAATGACATGCACAGCAAATATATTCTTGATTTAAAAGAACTCCATTTTAACAAGCCAATATTTTGTTCCAATATTCCTAAAATCATTGACTGACCTCAATCTTAAAGGTATTTTTACTATTCATCTTATCTGAAAATTTGGACAAGATCCAAACAAAATGTAGTGTCTGGTTTGATGGAAAGCCCATGTAATAGAAAAATCGTGTATGATTGTTGTAATCGGCGGAAATTCAAATGGTTATAACTTCTGTAAATTTTATTGAAACTTATAGAATATAAAGATCTTTTAAAGAACTACTTAAATAGCTGATTTCATCCAATTTAATGAAACAGATGCAATTTTACTGAAGGAAATAATAAATCCTACTATTATCAGCAAATTTTAACGAATTTCAACCTCTAAGTTTTTGTTATTGGATGTGCCTCCTTGAAGTTCAGGTCTTATCAAATATTTCAAAACTTTTCAAGGGGGCTCCCACTTTATAACGAAGCGGCACTTAATCAATCCTTTTCATCAAATGTAGTCAAAAAGGGTACCAAATGAATAGTTTTACCACTTTAAGCACTTTATGTATGAGTGGACCCAGGGGAAGGCAAAATGTACGAACAGCAAGAAATCAAAATTCACTCATCTTTGTTAAGAATAGTATGATTTATAAATTAGACATTTTCCCCCAAAAATCGAAACGGGGCTTTTAAACTTCCTAAAATTTTACAGTTATGTAAGTTGATGTTAGGCCCTTATGAATACGAGATTTCTAGAAAATCAGATCATAATTAAGTGAGCTACCGCCATTTCAATTGCATGGAATGAATAATGATAAATATTTCAAATTGACCAAGGTACTCTTATTTCTTTTAGGTTTTCATGAAAATATAAGTAATATTGTTTAATTTGAACATGTCTAATTGGCTGAGTATTCAGAAAAATTATTTAAGCTGCAACGAAATAGCACCTGTTATGTGTTTATGAAAGAAACTCTGCATATTTAAAATTAATTTGAATGAATTCTTATCCAAATTTTGGATGAATCATTTTAGCCATCGATTTATGCCATCAGAAAACTTGTTTCTAACCTTAGAATGTTAACAAAACCCTTCTGCTTGGAGCACTCTCCTACTTACTCGAATTTTCTCACGTCTCATCTTTGGCCATTCAATAATAAATTCAATCAAGAGTTAATAAGATATACATTAAATGTTGAAGTATGGGAAAAATAACTCAAATTTATCCAATCTTCTCATTTAAAACAACCGCCATTTTGTTTAACGATTACTGGTGTCACTAATTGAACAAATCCTCAAGGATATTTATGATACCTGCCATTCCTGAAACTTTCATGCAAATCCTAGCAAGCCTGTAGTGCCTGAGTCGGTGAAAACCGTATATTTTTCCATAGCCATATGATAATATAGCGCATATTGTTGCATAGTAATATAGGAAAATTCAAACTGCTATAATTTTCTTAAACATTTTTTGCTCTTTTAAAACTTTCAGGGCAGGTTAACCTCATAAACAGCCATTTGAATGTTAAATTTTATTGAATTTAACGGGTTTTTTTTGTTTTTTTTAGCACTACAGCTCCTCTCGGACCTTCGCTTAGAGATAGTTAGAGTATCTCTTTTTCATGACCATACGTACCGTTCATGGTTTTACTACGGTTTTATTTAAGAAAATGTAAAATAGATAAATCATACCAGTACTAACAAACTTGATCGAATTTCGACTTCCGAGGTATTTGTTGTTATTTTACCCGCAAAGGCCTACATTCATGATTTTTTCACATTTTTCGTATGAGGAGGCATAATTTTATATAATTCCTCCTCCCTTCTCGGTACTGATAAGGTTAGTTTAAGACCTGTTTTGAAAAGATCTCATTGAAACCTTTCCAACGACACCCTATTCGACTATGAATGGTGTAAAAAAATGTTTTAAGGGTCACCTCGCTATAAATACCTCCCTATTAAAACTCTCTGAAAAATTATTCACACTAAAACTTTCAAAAAGTCACCACTTGAGACCTTTCCACTAAGTTTCATGGATGTAGCTTCTATAGTTGCGAAGAAAAACTGATGAATTCAAAGCAAATATGGACATCTTCTAAGTTGGTTCCTGTTCGCTTCTGGTAGGAGCGTACTCCTAACTGCTGACTGACTAACTTTAAAGGTTGTCACTTAAATCACATATTTTCTTCAAGTTGAGTGTTGTTTTTAAATGGTTCTTAATATGTATATATTTCAAAAGGTGAAAACTCACTGTTAACGTCCACTTGAATTCTAATTTACTCAAGAATTTCGCAAAAATCGCCCTGACTATTTAAGGTAAAATAACACTTTTTGTCGTTGCAAACTTTTGTTCATTATTATGAATGGCAATCAATTCAAAATATGAAAAGACTATATGGCGTAGTACTCGTATGTACGTGAAAATTTTCACTAATTAACTGTGTATTGTCGTATGAATGTTTGTTGTTCGTGCGTAAATTATTGCTTTTATCGTCAAAGCAAAAAATATAAAAATAATTAATTATTGAATATTTGTTTTAATAAGAACTTTGGAATTTTCATCGAAGTTAATACTTATGCATTGTTACCAATTAATTTTTAATCTTATTTAAAATGTGTGGATCACCGAATAACAAAAAATTATCATGGTTAATATTAAAATTGAAAAACTGCCTTAATCTGAAAGCTTATCAAAGTTTATTTAATCATTTGGCTAAAACGAAATCTGTAGCGTTATGTATCTTTCTAAATAATGAGCGTACACATGTAGAATTTATTTTGCACCAGTTCGATCAAAAGAATGACCTTGACATATACTATGTTCTGTAATAATCAAAAATGTGATACTATCGAATTTTAAGAGCGCGTACAATGGTCTGCTCCAAACTGTGTTTGACTAAATGGAATGAGTTTTCAATCGCATTAAAAATGAAATGTTCTTAATACTCACATAATACACGCCTTGATTATGGATATCTTTCGTTGGCAGCTTATCCGGTCATGTGGGTATCGATTTGGAAAGGATTTTTATGGGATTTTAAAGGTCAAGACCCCTACCATAATATGCATTGAGTGCTTACGTGTTTATAGCACGTTTACGTTAGGATTTGGTGTAATTCGTCATGAATTATTAATCAATAAACGCGTGGATCCTTGTGAACAGATGATAAAGAATCGTGAATTAAGGTCACTATGTAACCTACAAGAAAGCGATTTCACGTACAAATAAAATTTTCGATTATTTTGAGAGCTGGTGATAAAGAATGAACACCTTTCATTGATTATTACCCATGTTAAGTTTACTAATCTATACGGTGCAAGGTGATGCAAGTACAAAAATTTAAAAGTGTCAAAGCAATGAAAGCTTTATGATTTTGGGAGAGTGTTCTCAAAAGCATATTCCTATCGAAAACAGGATTCATTTGTGTATTTTTTAGACTCTCCACCTTAGTGTTGCAATAGTTCTTCTCATAAACAGTTAAATCTGGAATCAGCAAAGTAAGTAAGCATAAGCGTAGCAATCTCTTTTATGGGGGCCAGATTTTTTAACTCTGCCACCAGCAAAATTTATTCTTTTCCTTAGAGAAAGAATATGAACGCACTAGATTATAAAGTTTCGATCATGAAATTTTGTTAGCTTAACGATACAAACTTGAAATTTGAAGCAGAAATAATTTAATCATGTTATCCTATTTCTCATCAAAATGCACGGTAAAATATAAGCCACACTAGTCCGTCCAAACAAAATGACAATGATGTCGTCGACCTCCCAAGTCCGCATCATTAACCAACTCATCGATGCCTTTGATACAAATTTCGAACTAAAGCCGAGAGATGGGCTGGCCCCATTGCTTTTCAATTTAGCTCTGGAGTATATCACAAGGAAGCTACCTGTCGATCCACGAGGTAGATTACTATACAAGTCGAACCAAGTAGTAGCCTATGCGGATGACATCAACATTTTGTCATGGTCATTAACAACTGCCAAATAAGTCTTCCTGAAACTTGATAGCGAAACAATGTCAGTAGGGCCATAAGCCAATGAAAACAAAGGTCATGACGCAGTCGAGGAAATATAAGCAAATTTTCGTATTTGGGTGCCAAAATAACGAGAACCAGTAATGAAAGAGATGAAATACTCCGAAGAATACAGCTCGCAGAAAAAATATTTGATTCAGCTTTAAAGATCTTGAAGACCAGCTGCATACACAGGAATGCAAAGCTCCAAGTGTACAAATCTGTGTTAAGACCTGTGTTGTGCTATAGGTGTGAAACATAGACCCTAATCCAAGCATATGTAAATATATGGAACGGCTTTGAGGGACGGGTCCTGAGGCGAATAATCGGAGTGACTCTAGGCGGGGACCAATAGCAAATCCCATACACTACTCTATGAAATTTTTGACGAGCTGGAGGTCTGAATGATTGTAGAATTTGCAGAAATTGCAATGGGCTGGTCACATGAATCATATGGACGAATAACGGATACCTAAAAAGGTATTTGTTGGGAGAACTGAAAGCTGGAGACCAGTGGGGCAACCGAAGAAACGCCAGTTCGGCTCAGATGACGAAGACAGTTCATCGCTGCTCTGATTTGAAAATTGGAGGACATGATCACTAGACCGAGACAGTTGGAGGCACTGTTGGCAGGAAGCGAAGGCCAGAGAGGGGCTGTAGTACTACGAAGAAGAAGAAGAAAATATTAATATATATAAAAAGATACAGATTTTACATGAATGAAATGGAGTTCTTATAACCAACTTACACTAAATGTTTCTAAGTGCATCCATCTTTCATTTTCTAATAACCCTTGCCCTATTAGCTTTCAATTTACGTTAAATAATTCGTACCTATGTACGGTACACACTTCCGGTACTTTGGTGTCACTTTCGACTCCAAATTACAGTTCGATGTTCATATTTCTGAAACTACTTCTAAAACCTCTCGCATTTCTGGCTTGATCTTAAGAAAACCCTATATTTTGTCCGATCCTTTGTCGTGTGTTAAATTATATTCTAGTTTGGTTCGTCTCATCCTTGAGTACTGTTCGCCTGTTTGGTCACCTCATTTGAAGTGTTTGAAGTTCACGCTAGAAGCTGTACATAAAAGATTTACCAGGATCGTATTCTTGAAATTCCAGATGCCCTACATTTTTTAATGAATCACGCTCAGCTATCCTCAATATTCCTTCGCTGGAAATGCGTTGACTCTACCTTGATGAATCTTTCCTCTATAGGCTTTGCCGTCGTTTGCTCGATGCTCATCTTGTCAACCAGGTTCCTGTGAGGCTCGTTATGCGTTCTTAAAGATCGTCGAATGTCTTTGATGTTCCATTTGAACGTAATTTGGTGTATTTTCACTCACCCATGCTCAGATTAACTCGTAACCATGATGATCTTCAGCTTGGGCCCTTCTCCCTCTCGAATTTAGTTTATAAAAGATTTGTCAACTGTCTTCTTCTCAGCTCTTAGTAATTTTTCTTATTTATTTTCTCCTAGTTTTTGCATTTTTAGGTCTTGGTAAAAAAATTTTTACAAAGACCTACTAGTTTCGCGACCTGTCTGTCCGTCTGTCCGTGCGTCACAGCTGATTTCCTCAGAAACTATAGAAGCTAGAATGCTCAAACTTTGTGAAAAGGTCAGAAGTGATGGTCTCTCAAAAGTTAAGGCCTTGACAAAAATTTAAAAAATGTTTGAGGGGGTCCCCCCTAATAACGAATTGGCCCTTAAAATTTTTTTTTAATCAAAGGTAGTCGAGTGGGGTATCAAATGAAAGGTCTTGATTAGAACTTTTAGAATCTGAATTGAAAAATCATTTGATGAATTAGGGGGTCCACGGGAAGGCAAAATGTACCCAAAATTTGTGTCCCCCCCCCCCCTTGCGATTGGACACCTTTCAGCCGAAAAATCTCAAAATTATCACGAATGTGAAACCTTTATGGGGACAAGGGCAACAAATACCTTAGAAATCGAAATTCACTCAACTTTGTTAATAATAGTTTGATTTGTAGATTTTACATTTTTGCCGATAAAATCAAAACGGAAGCTTTAAACTTCTTGAAATTTTGCAATTATATAGACTGACATAAGATATATATTTCACAAAATTTAATTGAGATCGAATCATAATCAAGTGAGTTATAGCCATTTCAATTATATGGAATTACAACAACGATAACACGTGTTTATGGTTCATATAGGGTTTTCCAATAAGAGGTGTTATTTTGATATTAGAGGAAAAATGCCAATTTTTAATACAAATGATCGGATGTTTTGTTCATTATAAAGAAGAAGATATGCCGTTAATAGCAATAACTAACATTGGGCAAATAACTACTATGACACGCTTACAGGACCATATCCGCTTCATGAAATTTTCCATAACAAAACTGCAAAGTGGCTGGCCTATGTCCTCGATAGCCTCACGAATTTCATCTTTGAGATCTTGAATTGACGCTGGGCTATTGGCATAGGCCTTCTCTATCACGTGGCTCCAAAGGAAGAAGTCGCAAGGTATTAAATCAGAAGATCTATTCAAAATAACACCTCTTATTGGAAAACCCTATGTATATTTAAAATTGACTTAGGTACTTTTTTTTCTTTCAATTTTCATGAAAATTTAAGGAAAAGTGTTAAACTTGAACATGTTCATCGGCCGAGCATTCAGAAAAATCATTTAAGCTAGATTAAAATGGCGGTTGCACTGTACTTATGAAAGAAACTGTGCATCTTTTGTATAAATTTGAACGATTTCATATGAATAATTCAAGTTATCGATTCACGCCATTGGAAAACTTGCTTCTAACCCTAGGATGTGTACAAAGACCTTCTGGTAGGAGCACTCTCCTGCATACGCAACTTGTTTATTACTTTTATCTTGCTTTGCTATTATTTAATTAATTTTTCTGTACTATTATTTTATTTATTTTGGTATTGGATTTTTTTTCTGTTAAATAGAATAAATAAATAAATAAAAAGAGATTTATGAAATTTTGAAAATTTACACGTGCTGGAAGATACCTATTTTGATATTTAAGATCAGGAGTAATATCTGAAACAGGAAAATTATTATTTATTGCATGAACGAAAAAATTTATTTTGAATACAACGATCTTCTAGTAGATGAAAACGAACAATTCTCTCGAAAAAAATCAAAAGATTAGATATTGCCGGTAAATCTCCTTGTAAGCCCTTCTGCCGTTAAATTCATGATTTTCCTTAATATTAAGTTCCTATACGACACATATCAACACGATCATTCAAAATGAGGAATAGTTTGAAAGAATATACATCTCATATCACCCAATAATTTTAATTAAGAGAAATTCTTCTTATTTTGTGAGTTCGATCCTCACATCTACTGCACTAAGATTTTTAACTCAAGAATTTTCAATGCTCTAAGCGCATTTTAGGTAAATTTCTCGAGAGAGATTTGTCAATTCCAGAGAGCACGCTTCGCGAAACTTTATACTCGTATTGGGTTGTTCGATAATTAATATCGTGTGCTGCATATTTCATCACGTGAACTGCATATTTTATGCAGTAGTGATTGCGTGGCTTATATCATTATATACTATTTTAAGGATTAGGCTTTAGACTGTTCAAAAACTAAGCGTCATTAGTAAACAACAAATTGGTTAAAAATAAACTTGAAAATGGACAATCAAAAAGAGCACTATTGGCATGTTTTATTGTTATACTTCCAAAAGAACAAAAACTCGATCCAAGCTCGAAAGAAATTGTGTGAAGTTTATAGTGAGGACCGTCTTACTGAATGCCAATATTAGCGTTGGTTTGCTCGATTTTGCTCAGAAAATTTTAATGTGCAAGATGCACCATATAGTGGTCGTCCAACCACTATTGATGACGACAAATTAAAGACGTTCATCGCAACTTACCGGCATTTTACTACTCAAAAAATAGCACGGCTTAGATGCACTTACAACGGATTGTTCACGTAAACTAACTGAATGTTTGGGTTCCTCACGAATTAAAGGAAATCCACCTCACCAAATACATTAACATATGCGACTCTTTACTGGATTGCAACCAAAACGGTTTATTTCTGAAAAAAATCATAACGGGTGGTGAAAATTGGATTATTTACGATAACGTAGTTCAAAAACTATCATGGACCAAGGAAGATGAATCCCCACAATCGATATCCAAATTTAATATTTACCAAAAGAAGATTCTGCTTTCTGTGTGGTGGGATTACAAGGGTATAGTCTATTTTGAGCTGCTCCACGAAACCAAACTATTGATTCAAATGTCTGCTGTCATCAAGTATTGAAATTGAACGAAAAAAATCAAAAGAAAACGCCCTTAACTGGCCAATCGCAAAGGCGAGATGTTCCATCCTGATAACGCCAGACCTCACACCTCTTTGATAACCCGTCAAAATTTAATTGAGCTCAATTGGGAAATGATGCCACATCCACCCGATGGTCCTGACTTAGCACCATCAGACTATTATCTTTTTCGCTCTCTTTAAAACCATTTGAATGGTAAAATTGTAGATACCGATCAGGCTATTAAAAATGAGTTCGTTTCTAAAAACCAAGGCTTTTCCCAACGTAGAATTTTTGAACTAACAGAAAGATGGCAAAAGGACATCCAATGTTATGTTTGTTGTTGGTATAACTAAATTTATAGTCAATTATTTTGTTTGTTTGACATCCACAGGCCAATTATATTTTTCTTTACACTGAAGATGACTCAAAGAAGTCAAAACGCGTCTGCTCGCATAACAAAGCAAGACCCGACGGCTTTTCAAGAAAAAAGATAAATGAATTCACTTAAAAAAACGACATTGATTATCAAACAACCCTATAAATACGAGTATATGGGATATAACTGAATTTCTGACCACACTGGAGATTGTGATTTCGCTTCAATTTTAACCAGATTTTCAAGAAATGTGTGTTCGGTAAATAAGCAAAATCGCGCCTGTTTTATACGAAAATTCATGATTTCTATTTTGAGCAAATTATTACTCCAATTTGGACAAAACTCGGTAGAAAAGTTCATTAATTTATGTGATGAAGTTCACAAAAAAATTTTAAAACAGTGGCTAGTCAAAGTTGGGAGTTTCAAAGGCTTCTAAAAGCCACAATTTTCATTCGATTTCAATAAAATTTGAATCGAAGGTAGATGAAAATCAGTTATAATGATGCTGTCAGTTGCATGTTCGTTGACATGCAAGTTACAAAATGGCGGCGGCTCAAATATACGATATTTACATTTTTTCGTGTTCCTCTAGCGGCCAATTTTCTCAACCAGTTTTGATTAAACTTGGAATTGTAGACTATTAGAGCTATCGAAAATTTTAAACTTATATTTTTCTGACAGCAATTAAAAAAAATTGAATATTTTGGTTCTGTTCAGAGTTAAGCTCCGCAAACTTGGTGAAGAGACTCGAAGACAAATTTTTTTGCAAATAATCAAAAATTAGACGCTTGAATTCAAAATAGCAGTCCCTAAAAGTAAAAAAGCAAGCAGGATTCATTATTTTAGAAGTGTTGAATATGCAATTGCTTTCGCTTTAGCACTACCGAGTCTTTTGAGCCTTCACTTAGAAGTTAGAATATGTGATTATTTTAATCGAATGTACTGGTACTCTAGAGGAAGATATAGGGGTCAGAACAACGCTTTGGCCATTTGTCCATCCATCCAGTTGCGATATGATCTGATTTAAAGCCAGTGCCTATCATAACTGAACGGGCTTATAGTCCGTCCGAAGAATTACTTGAAACAAATATCGTTATCACCAATGGGATTGGGCCTGGAACTTTGAATTGCGTAGCTAGTGCTGTAACTATTACACTACGCGGAATCAAAAAAATGTGGCGTACATTAAAAGTATTTGTACGTTAGAAAGATTTTCTTAGACAGTGCGTAACTTTCAAAGTGTAGGCCAATAAAATTTCCTTCCTTCTATGAGAAATTTGGCTTTCTGGCTGGTGTGCCAACGGAGATTTTTCAAGAACGTGGAGATACATATATATATATATATATATATATATATATATATATATATATATATATATATATATATATATATATATATATATATATATATATATATATATATATATATATATATATGCATATATATCTGTGGGATAGAACGAAATTTTTGACCATGGTATAGGTCGTAAGTTTGCACTTGCCAACCATCATTAACATCCACTGGATGATGGATCTTCTAATTTATGCCCCGATTAGCTATGATCCACATTTCCAACATCAAGTCTGTAGATTACACAAAGTTTTCTTCATCCTGGCCCCAGTTTGTGTCACACGGATTACAGCTTACGATGTTTCACAGCAACGGAAATTTCCACTGAATTCTGAGCAACAAATTATGAAAGGTCGAAAGAAAAAATACAGGAAACAAAACGACCACTACACTCAGCGAAAATTGCTAGGAATAGCTTCCACATAATTGCACTAATTTTACACAACACTTTTTATATTATCATGCAATGCGCTAGGCGGAAAACGGTCGTCCAAAACCACAAAAATCACATCAACATATGCGTCTGTGGCGTCCACATGCTCACCGAAAGGAGCGCATCAAGCAGTTAGTGAATTAGTGAATTTCACAACTCATGTCAACGAGACGCAACCTCTGACGAGTCAACATCGCGCGCGCCAACATGTAGTCCTTCACTACATTCAATTCAATACTTACAACTCTGTCTTTAGTTTTACCAATAAAGTTATATTTGTGTTTTAGTAAAGCAATATTCTTTCTTTCTCATGGGGATCGTGTATAGCTTTATTAACAATCCCCACACGTCCTTGTGGCCTACTAGGCTAGCTAGGCTGCCCGATACAGTGGTGGAGAAAAATTTCACATAAGTTGGGATAGACGAACAATAGGTGCTGGGATCTGGTAAACGAGAATGTTTTGCACCCAAACTATGGAAATATGTGGATAAAGGAAATGGAGGATCGCCAACTGCAAACTTGAGTTTGTATACCCCCTATTGATTTGAATGTCCGACAATCCTGAAGTAATAAAACGATTAAGGAATAACGGCGACCCTGTCTGGTGGCAGAAGACAATGAGGTGAACAAGCTGATGACAAATTGATAAATTAAATAGAAAATTTCGGTAAACTAAACTAACACATTTGGATATAAAATTAAGAGTAGATGGGATAAACATCGAGAAATTGGGTTATCTTAAGAAAATTTGGAGGATTGTTTTACACCAATTGAGGTGGGCAAAGTGCTTTTCTGGGCCCCGTAGTTTAAGTAGCATAGGAGTAATCATAAAGAACTTTATTTTCCTTGTTTTTCATTCTTCCTGTTTCGGTCTTTGTACAAAATTTTTTTACAAAGACCTACTAGTTTTGCGACCTGTTTGTCCGGGCGTTACAGCTAATTTCCTCGGAAACTATAGAAGCTAGAATTCTCAAACTTTGTGAAAAGGTCAGAAGTGATAGTCTCTCAAAAGTTAAGGCCTTGATAAAAATTTAAAAAATGTTTAAAGGGGGTCCCCCCTAATAACGAATTGGCCCTTAAAAATTTTTTTAATCAAAGGTAGTCGAGTGGGGTATCAAATGAAAGGTCTTGATTAGAACTTTTAGAATCTGAATTAAAAAATCATTTGATGAATTAGGGGGTCCACGGGAAGGCAAAATGTACCCAAAATTTGTGTCCCCCTCGCGATTGGACACCTTTCAGCCGAAAAATCTGAAAATTATCACGAACGTGGACCTTTATGAGAACAAGGGCAACAAATACCTTAGAAATTGAAATTCACTCAACTTTGTTAATAATAGTTTGATTTGTAGATTTTACATTTATGCCGATAAAATCAAAACGGAAGCTTTAAACTTCTTGAAATTTTGCAATTATATAGACTGACATAAGATATATATTTCACAAAATTTAATTGAGATCGAATCATAATCAAGTGAGTTATAGCCATTTCAATTATATGGAATTACAACAACGATAACACGTGTTTATGGTTCATATAGGGTTTTCCAATAAGAGGTATTATTTTGATATTAAAAGAAAAATGCCATTTTCAATACAAATGATCGGATGTTTAGTTCATTATAAAGAATTAGATATGCCGTTAATAGCAATAACTAACATTGGGCAAATAGCCACTATAACACGCTTACAGGACCATATCCTCTTCATTAAATTTTCCATAACCAAATTGCAAAGTGGCTGGCCTATGTCCTCGATAGCCTCACGAATTTCATCTTTGAGATCTTGAATTGACGCTGGGCTATTGGCATAGGCCTTCTCTATCACGTGGCTCCAAAGGAAGAAGTCGCAAGGTGTTAAATCAGAAGATCTATTCAAAATAACACCTCTTATTGGAAAGCCCTATGTATATTTAAAATTGACTTAGGCACTTTTATTTTCTTTCAGTTTTCATGAAAATTTAAGGAAAGGTGTTTAACTTGAACATGTTTATCGGCCGAGCATTCAGAAAAATCATTTAAGCTAGATTAAAATGGCGGCTGCACTGTGCTTATGGAAGAAACTGTCCAGCTTTTGTATGAATTTGAACGATTTCATATCTAAGTATTGGATGAATAATTCAAGTTATCGATTCACGCCATAAGAAAACTTGCTTGCAACCCTAGGATGTGAACAAAAACCTTCTGGTAGGAGCACTTTCCTGCATACTCAACTTGTTTTTAAATTATTATTGCCAAGTGAAATATTAAGTGCACAACCTAGCGCCAGAAGGCCGGAAATTTTCTATATCCCGCAGAATTGATGTTGGGAATATGGATCATAGCTAATCAGGGCATAAATTATAAAGGTCCGTGATAAGCTGGATGCATGTAAGTGTCCATGTGAAGACCAGTTTTGTCTTGGTGCTGTAGTATATGATGGTCTCTGCTTAGTTAATCCTAGACTAACTCTACTTAGCTCTATTTACGGTTTAAATCCAAACTGGTTAGAAAATATTAAAAAAATTTATGGCAATAGATGGATTAAATACTTACCTCGTAGCTCACAATTTTCTCAGTACTAGACCACACTCTCTGGCAAAAACGGAAACGAGATGAAACAGACATCCAACAATCCAAAAGACAAAAAGCTAATATCCATCTACGCCTAGTTTAGTACTTACCTACCTAACTCAACCTATGGCTCTATAAAGTCACTCGAATATATAAAATCGAAATGCGTTGAAGCAAAAAATGTCAGTTTTAGACCTGTTCATTTTAAAACCTATCATTTTATACCCATATTGGCTACCTTTGATGAAACCTTATTTTGGGGGCCACTCCCCTATATGGGGAAACCCCCCTTAAATACCTTATAAAACTGTTTGTACTTGAAATTTTAAGAGAGCATCACTTTACACCTACGTGCAAAATTTGATGTGTCTAGCTTAAGTAGTTTGCGAGGAAAATTGCTGTGAAACACGGACGGACAGAGGTTTTGTAAAATTATTTTACAAAACCCCAAAAAAGAGAATTAGCGTGCGGATATTAAATAAACAAAATAATTGACTATAATGTAATTTATTCATGAGCCAAGTTGAGGCAGTTTAAAAGCTAAAGTATATTATTCTTCACGTATCATCTTGGCATGCGTCAAAAAAAATATCTCAACATTACATATCACACAATGGTATTCTGAATAGCGAAGTTTTTTCATTCGACAACGTTTTGAACACATTTTTCTCTGTCCGTCGTGGATTGTAGATGCAGGCTCCTGAGATGATGTAGGCTGAATCTCACGTAGTTCGATTTGCAGTTGAATAGGCATTCCTCTTAATTGAATGCTCCTCCTTTTAACCTGTTCTAAATACGAACCGTAACATAGAGCTTTCAAAAAACCTTCTACTTGACGTTGGGTTGGAGTTGTTATTGATAACATATATTCAGTTTGAAATTTTTTATCTTATCATACAATTTTGATAATTTTTTGCAGAATCTAAGAACATAATCTAGTAATTTATAGACTCATCTTTTTTAAAATCCATTGGAAATCTGAAATAATCACGTATTCCATCCACTGTCACTTTGAAACTGGCTCAAAGGCAGTCACCAAAATGATTAAATCATTCTTCTTCTAAGAACTACAGCCCTTTTTGAGCCTTCGCTTCTTGTAAACAGCGCCTCCAACTGTCTCGGTCCGTTGACCGCGTCCTTCAATTCCGAAATCCAAGCAGCAATGAACTGTCTTCGTCGACTGAGTCAGACCCGCGTTTCCTCGGTTTTCCCACTGGCCGCCGGCCTTCAGTTCTCTCTACGAATACCTTCTTGAGTATCCGTTGTTCGTCCATACGATTCATGTGTCCAGCCCATTGCAGCTTCCGCAGTCTTACAATCATTGAGACCTCCAGTTCGTCAAACATTTCATACAGCTCATGGTTGTATCAAACTCATCATTGGTCGCCGTCAAGTTTCGCTCCAATTATTCGCCTCAGGACCCGTCACACAAAGGCTTTCAATATATTCGCGGATGCTTGGGCTAGCCTCCATGTTTCACACCCATAGCATAACACAGGTCTTATCACAGGTTTGTATACTTGGAGCTTTATGTTTCTGTGCATGCTACTGGTCATCAAGATCGTCAATACTGAATAAAATATTTTATTTGCGAGCTGTTTTTTTTTCGGCATATTTCGTCTCTTTCATTCCCCGCTTTCATTACTTTGCTGCCGAAATACACAAATTCGCTATCATACTATATTCACCAAGTGTGGTATTTTCTTTATTTGAGGTTATTTTTCCTAGATAATTTGTAGCCCTACTAGGCAGTCTGGCAGTTGTTCATGACCGTGACAAAATGTTGATGTCGTCCGCATAAGCTACTTACATACTTATCTCGCCTTGTTTAGTAATGTACCTCACGTGTCGACAAGTAGCTTCCTTATGACGTACTCTAGAGCCGAATTGAATAGCAATGGGGCCAGCCCAACCCCCTGCTTTAGTCCGATGTTGGTGTCAAAGACATCGGTGAGTCGGTTATTGATGCGGACTTGGGAGGTCGTCGACATCATTGTCATTTTGGTAAGACGGACTTATTTGGCTGGGATGTCAAGGCAAAGCATTACTTGGTACAGTACGTTACGAGCAATACTGTCCTATTCTTGACTGAAGTCAACGAAAATTTGGTGTACGTATATGTTGAACTCCCACAATTTCTCAAGTACCTGCTTGACTGTGAACAATTGGTCTGTTGTTGATGTACCTGTTCTAAAGCCCTCTACCAAATAATACTGTTGGTGTATGATCTGATTTTATTTTCCAAGATTTTAGAAAATATTTTGTACGGCATACAAAGTAGTGATATACCTCTATAATTTTCGCACTGTAGCTTAGCCCTTTTTGTGGATGGGGAATATAATTGATTGGCTCCACTCCTTCAGCATATGTTCTGGTTGCAAAATGTACTGGACAACTTTGTGAATAGCTTGATGAACACTACTGACACCATATTTGATGAGCTCCACTGGAATCTAATCGATGCTTGACGCTTCATTATTCGGATGATGGAGCAAACTTCATCCATGGTTGGTGGGGCCAATGGACGCTCTCCGCACTCCATCCGTACAAAATCCAACTCACTCAAGAACTTAAGCCTCAAGACCATACACAACGCAGAATGTATGCGAATTGGTTGATTGAACAACAAGCCATAGATAACGATTTTTCGAACAAAATTTTCTTTAGTGATGAGGCTCATTTTTCGCTCAGTGGTTACGTTAATAAACAGAACTGCCGCATATGGGACAGTCAAAATCCTCACGTGTTTGCAGATGAACCTTTGCATCCGGAAAAGTGACCGTTTGGTGTGCATGATGGTGGCATAGGCCTTCTCTATCACGTGGCTCCAAAGGAAGAAGTCGCAAGGTGTTAAATCAGGAGATCTATTCAAAATAACACCTCTTATTGGAAAACCCTATATATATTTAAAATTGACTTAGGTACTTTTATTTTCTTTCAATTTTCATGAAAATTTAAGGAATAGTGTTTAACTTGAACATGTTCATCGGCCGAGCATTCAGCAAAATTATTTAAGCTAGATTAAAATGGCGGCTGCACTGTGCTTATGAAAGAAACTGTGCATCTTTTGTATAAATTTGAACGATTTCATATCTAAGTATTGGATGAATAATTCAAGTTATCGATTTACGCCATAAGAAAACTTGCTTGCAACCCTAGGATGTGAACAAAAACCTTCTGGTAGGAGCACTTTCCTGCATACTCAACTTGTTTTTAAATTATTATTGCCAAGTGAAATATTAAGTGCACAACCTAGCGCCAGAAGGCCGGAAATTTTCTATATCCCGCAGAATTGATGTTGGGAATATGGATCATAGCTAATCAGGGCATAAATTATAAAGGTCCGTGATAAGCTGGATGCATGTAAGTGTCCATGTGAAGACCAGTTTTGTCTTGGTGCTGTAGTATATGATGGTCTCTGCTTAGTTAATCCTAGACTAACTCTACTTAGCTCTATTTACGGTTTAAATCCAAACTGGTTAGAAAATATTAAAAAAATTTATGGCAATAGATGGATTAAATACTTACCTCGTAGCTCACAATTTTCTCAGTACTAGACCACACTCTCTGGCAAAAACGGAAACGAGATGAAACAGACATCCAACAATCCAAAAGACAAAAAGCTAATATCCATCTACGCCTAGTTTAGTACTTACCTACCTAACTCAACCTATGGCTCTATAAAGTCACTCGAATATATAAAATCGAAATGCGTTGAAGCAAAAAATGTCAGTTTTAGACCTGTTCATTTTAAAACCTATCATTTTATACCCATATTGGCTACCTTTGATGAAACCTTATTTTGGGGGCCACTCCCCTATATGGGGAAACCCCCCTTAAATACCTTATAAAACTGTTTGTACTTGAAATTTTAAGAGAGCATCACTTTACACCTACGTGCAAAATTTGATGTGTCTAGCTTAAGTAGTTTGCGAGGAAAATTGCTGTGAAACACGGACGGACAGAGATTTTGTAAAATTATTTTACAAAACCCCAAAAAAGAGAATTAGCGTGCGGATATTAAATAAACAAAATAATTGACTATAATGTAATTTATTCATGAGCCAAGTTGAGGCAGTTTAAAAGCTAAAGTATATTATTCTTCACGTATCATCTTGGCATGCTTCAAAAAAAATATCTCAACATTACATATCACACAATGGTATTCTGAATAGCGAAGTTTTTTCATTCGACAACGTTTTGAACACATTTTTCTCTGTCCGTCGTGGATTGCAGATGCAGGCTCCTGAGATGATGTAGGCTGAATCTCACGTAGTTCGATTTGCAGTTGAATAGGCATTTAACCTGCTTTTAACCTGTTCTAAATACGAACCGTAACATAGAGCTTTCAAAAAACCTTCTACTTGACATTGGGTTGGAGTTGTTATTGATAACATATGTTATGTCACCACCGCATTAATACCTGCTATATTTAAAAGTGCAAATACTATCACGATTGGCCATCTTCGTAAATCAGTACATTATAGGTAGCACACAACTTGCCAACTACATCCACTCCAGATTTGGTGGCTTTATAATCCAAAATCATTTATGGTTTTTGTGTGACCATCAAATTTTGTTCTCGTTCAAACCAAAAGTTTACTCTAGGCAAGGCAAATATATTCAATTTTTTATTGGAAATGGCAGCTAAAAATATTCAGTTTGAAATTTTTTATCTTTTCATACAATTTTGATAATATTTTGCAGAACCTAAGAACATAATCTAGTAATTTATAGACTCATCTTTTTTAAAATCCATTGGAAATCTGAAATAATCACGTATTCCATCCACTGTCACTTTGAAACTGGCTCAAAGGCAGTCACCAAAATGATTAAATCATTCTTCTTCTTGCTTTCCTTCTTCTAAGAACTACAGCCCTTTTTGAGCCTTCGCTTCTTGTAAACAGCGCCTCCAACTGTCTCGGTCCGTTGACCGCGTCCTCCGATTCCGAAATCCAAGCAGCAATGAACTGTCTTCGTCGACTGAGTCAGACCCGCGTTTCCTCGGTTTTCCCACTGGCCGCCGGCCTTCAGTTCTTTCTACGAATACCTTCTTGGGTATCCGTTGTTCGTCCATACGATTCATGTGTCCAGCCCATTGCAGCTTCCGCAGTCTTACAATCATTGAGACCTCCAGTTCGTCAAACATTTCATACAGCTCATGGTTGTATCAAACTCATCATTGGTCGCCGTCAAGTTTCGCTCCAATTATTCGCCTCAGGACCCGTCACACAAAGGCTTTCAATATATTCGCGGATGCTTGGGCTAGCCTCCATGTTTCACACCCATAGCATAACACAGGTCTTATCACAGGCTTGAATACTTGGAGCTTTATGTTTCTGTGTATGCTACTGGTCATCAAGATCGTCAATACTGAATAAAATATTTTATTTGCGAGCTGTTTTTTTTCGGCATATTTCGTCTCTTTCATTCCCCGCTTTCACTACTTTGGTGCCGAAATACACAAATTCGCTATCATACTATATTCACCAAGTGTTGTATTTTCTTTATTTGAGCTTATTTTTCCTAGACTGCGTCATGAGCTTTGTTTTCTTTTCATTAATTTGTAGCCCTACTAGGCAGTCTGGCAGTTGTTCATGACCGTGACAAAATGTTGATGTCGTCCGCATAAGCTACTTACATACTTATCTCGCCTTGTTTAGTAATGTACCTCACGTGTCGACAAGTAGCTTTCTTATGACGTACTCTAGAGCCGAATTGAATAGCAATGGGGCCAGCCCAACCCCCTGCTTTAGTCCGATGTTGGTGTCAAAGACATCGGTGAGTCGGTTATTGATGCGGACTTGGGAGGTCGTCGACATCATTGTCATTTTGGTAAGACGGACTTATTTTGCTGGGATGTCAAGGCAAAGCATTACTTGGTACAGTACGTTACGAGCAATACTGTCCTATTCTTGACTGAAGTCAACGAAAATTTGGTGTACGTATATGTTGAACTCCCACAATTTCTCAAGTACCTGCTTGACTGTGAACAATTGGTCTGTTGTTGATGTACCTGTTCTAAAGCCCTCTACCAAATAATACTGTTGGTGTATGATCTGATTTTATTTTCCAAGATTTTAGAAAATATTTTGTACGGCATACAAAGTAGTGATATACCTCTATAATTTTCGCACTGTAGCTTAGCCCCTTTTTGTGGATGGGGAATATAATTGATTGGCTCCACTCCTTCAGCATATGTTCTGGTTGCAAAATGTACTGGACGACTTTGTGAATAGCTTGATGAACACTACTGACACCATATTTGATGAGCTCCACTGGAATCTAATCGATGCCTGACGCTTCATTATGCTGATGATGGAGCAAACTTCATCCATGGTTGGTGGGGCCAATGGACGCTCTCCGCACTCCATCCGTACAAAATCCAACTCACTCAAGAACTTAAGCCTCAAGACAACGCAGAATGTATGCGAATTGGGTGATTGAACAACAAGCCATAGATAACGATTTTTCGAACAAAATTTTCTTTAGTGATGAGGCTCATTTTTCGCTCAGTGGTTACGTTAATAAACAGAACTGCCGCATATGGGACAGTCAAAATCCTCACGTGTTCGCAGATAAACCTTTGCATCCGGAAAAGTGACCGTTTGGTGTGCATGATGGTCTGGTGGTGTTATTGGCTCGTATTTTTTTGAAAACAATCAAGGAAGAGCCATTACAGTCCATTCTGACCGCTATGGACGGATGTTAACCAATTTTTTATGGAAAAAAATTGAAGGATCTGGAGAACATGTGGTTTCAACAGGACGGAGCCACAAGCCACACAACACAGGCTAATCGAGCACTTTTGCAAGAGAAATTTCCAGGACGCGTAATTTCCAGATTGAATGATGTCAATTGGCCGGCAGGATCCTGCAACCTAACACCTTTGGATTTTTTTTTAATGGAGCTATGCGAAAGATCGTGTATACGCGGACAATCCTCAAAATCTTGAGCAATTGAAAACCAATATTCGTGAAGTTTTGGCCGAGATATTGCCGGAAATGTGCCAAAAAGTCATTGGAAATTACCTTAAAAGGATTGAGGCCTGGAAGAGGTCCCGTGGAGGATAAATGAATGATGTTGTGTTTCACGTATAATGGCAAGGTTCAATCTTTATATTGAATTTTCTTTAGCTTTACTTTCTGAAGCGTAAAATGGATAACCCAATATATATATATATATATATATATATATATATATATATATATATATATATATATATATATATATATACATATACATATAAATATATATATGTATAATATATATATGTACATATATATGTGTATATATATATGCATATATATATATATATATATATATATATATATATATATATAAATATATATATATATATATATACATATATATATATATATATATACATGTATATATATATATATATATATATATATATATATATATGTATATATATATATATATATATATATATATATATATATATATATATATATATATATATATATATATATATATATATACATATATTATTCACAAGATCATCCACTATATTTGGAAACAAGAACATACGCCTGAAGAGTGGAGCTAATCACTTATATTCCCTACCCACAAAAAAGGTGAAAAGCTGCAGTTCGGAAATTACATGGGCATATCACTGCTTTGTACGGCGTACAAAATTTTTTCAAAAATTTTGAAAAATAAAATCAGATATTGCACCAACAGTAATATTGATTTTAGAGCAGATAGATCGACAATAGAGTGATTGTTCACAATCAAGCAGGTACTTGAAAAATGCTGGGAGTTCACCATAGACATACACCAAATATCTGTTGTTATCCAACAAGCATGCAATAGTATTGCTCGTAACGAACTGTACCAAATAATGCTTTGCTTTGACATCCTTGTCAGTTCGTCTTCACAGAATGACAATGACATCAACAACTTTCCAAATCCGTATCAATAACCAACTCACCGACTCCTGTAATACGAAAATCGCACTAAGGCAGGGATAAGGGCTGGCCACATTGCTATTCAATTTGGCTCTGGAATATGTCATAAGGAATTTACCTGTCGATCCAGGAGGTACATTACTATACAAGCTTTATATATATATATATATATATATATATATATATATATATATATATATATATACATGTATATATGTATATATTTATATACATATATATATATATATATATATATATATATATATATATATATATATATATAAACATATATAAAGTACTCTTCGCAAATATCAGTATCAGTGTCTCTCGAGAAATTTACCTAAAAACAAGCGGAGGATATTCAACGTCCATAGTTTGGCAAGATTTCTAATTTTTCAGGAAGTTTCTATCTCCGTATTCGAAACAAGTCGAATAGGCAGAAGAGGACTCCTACCAGAAAGGCTTCGTAATCACTTTTGGGTATAAAACAATTTTCCTGATGATATATTGTACAAAAATCGATGCTTCTGTTATGCATTCTTTGGCCATGTAAATATGATCATTGCACCTTTTCTAAGCACAAAACAATCACTTGTTGTTGTTGCATCTAGAGTATTTTTAGTTCCAATTCAATATATTTCAATTGACCACTACCTATTTCTGATATTTTCACAAAAAAATTACATGCGTCAACTATCAACACGTGTTGTTATATTGTCTATATAATTAAAATGGCCGTATGCCAATTTGCATCATTGCGAAATCTTAAAAAATTTAAGGGCGCTGTTTTGCTTTAATGGTTCAAAATGTGAAACTGACAAATAATACAATTGCTAGCAAATTTGAGTGAATTTTATCTTTTGAAGTATTTGGTACTTTTGTAATCATATAGAATTACCTCCGTAATATTTTTTATAGTTTTTGACTCTGAGAGTTCTAATTGTGAGTGAGAGAATATCAAACTTTCAGCCGTTTTGTCTCTGTCTGAACCTCCCGAGTCAGAAACTGAGGTTTGAATGTCTGTTTCTAAAAGTTCTAACAAAGCCGTTGGAGCTTATACCCCACTCGACTAATTCTGATTAAAAAAACCTTTTAGTAATTTATCTTTAGCATAATTTAAAATAGGTTCCATCGTTGGATCTGTCCACGATGTTTGACAATTGCGAGTTCTATAGTTTCTGAGAAAATATGTTGAACCACCTAGACTGACAGGCCGCGAGACTAAATTTCTTGGTGAAATTCCGCTTATAAATTCCTGAATCTCTTTAAAGAAAAGGCATTTTTAAAAAAGGAAAATGTATCTTCTTTGACTAATTGTAGGTACTATTCCTTCTGAAGTGAATAAAGCTAAGAAAAAATACTTCATAGAAAATGAACATATATTAGAGATTTTTACTTTAACAGAGTCAAATGTAATTTGAGACATTTTCAGTATTTTCTGAGGCAAAAAACACCAACTAAGATGCATAATTGGTAACTAAATATTGTACGATAAATGATTTTAAGTTTACTTTATGTTGTATTTTTAATTTAAAAATATTCTGATTATATTCTTATAATGGATAGATGGATCAGTGCTGAATTGTTTCATTTAAATTGTTTCAGACATTCTGGGAATGGTTTTATATTCAAGTTTAAAAAGGTTTTCACTGAACTTACATCAAATTGGTACACGTTACCTAGTCCTGCCAAGAACAAAAGATATTTTAAATACCGACAACCATTTCCATAAACATGCAAACAATTCCATCAGAAAACTCATCTGGCATACTCATTATTTACCTATTTCCACGAATAAAATATCATAACAGGAACGTTGTCGTACTTCCTGGTACCCCTTCGCAATAATCGTCTTCACCACGTCATCGCAGATCTGTGAGAACAACACAGAAAAAGCAATTCCTTTTAAACGCTCTCTCAGCATCTGTAATGTGATCTCAAATGGTTTCCGAAATCTTTTGAATGTTCTTCATTCAGATAGGATTCATTTCCTGCCAAGAATGCCATTTTTAGGACAATATGAAAGACATCAAAATGAAGGCAAACTAAGTAAACGGTCTCCGATGCTTTCGTTGAAGTAGGTCCGTGGATTGTTTGCAAAGTAATTATGGCGAGGGCTTATTTAATGTACATCCCCCTCACGTCAATTTACTGTTGGCATTAGTTA
The DNA here is from genome assembly GCA_963969285.1 of Odontomyia ornata. Taxonomy (NCBI): domain Eukaryota; kingdom Metazoa; phylum Arthropoda; class Insecta; order Diptera; family Stratiomyidae; genus Odontomyia; species Odontomyia ornata. The sequence continues at coordinate 143,309,815 of OZ017740.1, forward strand.
TCTGTTGTTTTACTTTACACCCCATCCCCAAAGATATCGTGACGTTTCAATTTTTCACAGTGAGGTGCTATTCTAGGTCACAGGCCGTACATACTTATAAGTATAATGTACCGTTAGTCTTCGAAACTCCTTAAATCTGTTTTTCATAAGCATTCAATTCGCTGAACGATTTCACTTCTTTCTCCATTCCAAAATAATATTTCTGTACTACGTCAAAACTGGCTGGTTGTGTTCTCGTGAAAGCCGAATTATTTCATGTTTGTGGTGTGGATACAATCAGATCCAAAGAATGAAATCTTCACAATGGAACGAAAGGAAAAGGAAAATAATTTTCCGACACACAGAAAATCGATTTTTACCAACCCAAGTGTTCTTTTGCCGACAATAAGCCTAAAATAAAAATGAAGGACGAAGGGCATTGGCAATGGACAGGAAACAAACAGTAGCATCCCTCCCATCGCAAAGTATTTTGAAATACTGATTTAAATTCTGTTCGATTTAAATGCAAGGCATGCTTGGAAGTACGAGAGTTGGCATCAGTTCGCATGACTGTTCCCCAACGTCAGTCTAACGTCCCAAAGAGGAGAAAGTTAACGAATGTTATTTTACCCCTTGGGTTATGATGTTTTTAGGGATGGCATAAATGCATTCGAGTAATTGTCATTATTATAATAACAAGCTCAATGAGTACCACTGTCTCCCTTGAGATAAAACCATTATATTGAATTCTACAAGAATATATGACGAGCAAAATGATTTACTGATTGGTTTTGCGAAACACTTGTTTGAACACATAGTACCAATAGTTAAGAAATAATCTTACTAATTTAGAAAGCCGGTTAGAGTCATAGTCAAATCACTGGAATCAATTGATTTTTGAAAAATGACACGTTGTTCCTAACCTAATTCGTATTTTATTACGAAAATTCTGAAAATGAAAAAGTATTCTGAAACCAAATGAACAACATGTAAAATATCCTACCATTGTTAATTATGCAGAAACACTTGCATCTATGATTTTTGGCGAGGATGCTCGCTTGAAAATTTCTTTTACCAAGTGGTCTTACATAGTTGATAGTGGTTAGAGTGCTCAGTTAGGGTACCTGGTTCAACCTCGTTGGCGACAGCGAGATTTATTTCAAGTTATTCTCCGGGTTGACTATAAAATCGTTCAGTTATAATACGTACTGGTTTAAAATCAGAGCGTATTGTAGTTGGCTGAACGGACACTCGGCCAAAGCGTAGTACTGACTATATCACTGTCTCGAGCAAAAATATATTCAATCAAGATAATGAGATACTCTAATTATCTCTAAGCAAAGACACGAAGTGACCTTCTTGAAAGGTTTTCCCAAATCACTTCTCAAAACCACTACCTAAATTCAAAAAGGAGCATAGGCTTAAGTTTCATATATTGTTGCAATCCAGCAGTCCGTACGTATGAACTGCTCGAAAAACTCTTGAAGAAGAAGAAAAACAAAAAATAGAAAAAACATGCATTTTAGGACTCCTTGTTGTGTGAGCAGATGCGTTTCGACTCCTTTAAGTTATCTTCAGTGTCTAAAAGGTATGTGGAAGGGAACAAGGAGTTCAAGTCGAGCAGTCGGCAAGGCAGTACGGATCGAGCAGCAAAAGATTTTCGGAGGATTTTTCGATGGATTTTATGAATATTGAATATTGCGGAATTTTGGAGGAACTTCGGAGGAAAAACGATTTTTTATTGAAATTGTGAAAAACAAAAGCAGTTATAACGCCTGGGTAAGGCACGTAGAGAGAATACGAATAGGGGAACAAGTGGAATGATAGGAGTGGAGAAAAGGAGTTGAATTGGAATTGGTGTGATTGAAGAAATACAAAAAAAAAGATTATCATTAAGACTTTTTCAAGCGTTATTATTTTTCTTTACAATATAACTATTTCGCTTTTTAGTCATTTAATTACTAGGCAATAAGGATTTCAGTTTTAATTTCTTTCATTTTCCCGTGGGTAAGAGGGGAAAATAATCGGTGGATATTGGGGAAAATAATGAATATGGGGAGCCCTCCGCCGCTAAATTTAGTTTCGCGCAGAAAGCGAGGAGAAACTTGCAGTGTTACTGCGAGAAATTCGAGGGAAGGCGGGGGGGGCCATGAAGGAGGAGCAACTGCAAATGCATCAGCACGAAACTCTGAAAAGAAGCCAGAGCTCAATGTAACGGAGAACAGCTCCTCACAAACTTCGCTCTATCCTAAAACGGCTGAGGATCATACCAGCCTTTTTAATTTTTTGAAGTGTAGTTTGCTAGACCGACACTCTTCCAGGAGAGAAAATTGAATCTCCTTCTCAAAGGTGCCTACAGTTTATACGACGAGTAGGATGTCATGGCTGAGCTGAAGAAATATCTCAGAGAAGATATCCTTTCAGAAAAAAGATTCTCCACTGTAGCATCCAGGAGGGAAAAAAGGACGTTTTTATCTTTCACAGTCCAGTTCAAACCGAACTTTAAAGTGAGGAAAGCGATGGACACAAGGGTTCTATTGTATCAGAAGGTACAATGGGAACGTCTGCGGAAAAGTTGCACTTACCAGTGCTTCAATTGCAAAAGATTTGGCCACGTCGCTTTTAACTGCGGACTAAAATTTAGATACGTAAAATGCGACAAGCAGCATAAGTCCATTGAATGTCTAATCTTCAAGGACGAGAAAAAAGGCGAGATCTTCTGTATAAACTGCAATGCTAAAGGGCACCCTGTGTGGTTCAGAGGTTGTCCTAAAGCAAAATATGTTGAAGAGACCAGGAAGAATCTCCAAAATAAAAAAGAGGAAAGGAGGAATTTCATCACCACCTTTATAAAAGAATACTGTTCGTGACTGGGTCTCATGCTCTAGTCTTTTGCAAGGCGCAAAGAAGCAGCCTGTACCTCAGCCTATACAGCAACCAATGTAGCAACACTAGTAATCGCAGAATGGCCAAAATACGGTTTTGAGCACCGACTGCCAACAATTTTTCGGGTGTGACTTTTTCACAATCATTCGAAAAGTGGAATCTTTCATCCCCCATTATAAAAAATCACTAACCCTAGTGAAAACAAGTTGAAGTCGCAGGAGGATGCTCCTGCCAGAAGAGTATTGTAAAACAATTAGTAAATCAAACAATATATTCTGCATATCAAAACTTGACTAATATATCGATTCCATAAATTGAGCTCGCAAAATTATTATGGTTATAATGATTTTAAACTCGCCACCATTTTGTTTCAAGTGGTTTGACCTCGTCGCTTGATTAGTCATGATAGCACATAGATATTACAAACCATTTCTAAAAATTTTACCAAAATTCCTCCATATTTGTAGTGTCTCGGTCCGTTGCAAGCATGTATCTTCCTAGTATCACGTGTTAATGTTGTTGTAATTGTTAAATATTCAATCGGCTGTAACTTAGCTGTTTATTGTTCAATTATTGTGAAATTTTTGAACTTTATACAATCACTTTCAGAAAATTTAAATTATAGATTTTGGGAAATCTAAGGGTCACATCTTGATTTTATAGACAAAAAAGCAAAATTTATAAAATGTACTATTATTAACAAAGTTGATCGAATTTCGACTTCTAAGGTATTTGTTGCCCTTGTGAAGGAAAAATTGTCAGTTCAAGTACTGTTTTGAAAAGCTTTTATAAGAACTTTCATTTGACTTTCATATTGGCTACCTTTGATGAAACTTTTTTTTTCAGCGGCCACTCCCCTGTACTGTAATCATCGATTCATGGCCTATTTTTTGAATCCTAGAATTTTTACAAACCCCATTTGCTAGGAGCTCTCTCCTGCCTCCTCGACTTGTTTCACCTATGAGTATTAATTGTAGGTACTCATCTTCAGTCATTCATTGAATTGAATCAAGTGTTAAAAGCATGTGCCTTAAACGTTGAAGTTGGGGAAAAATAACTCAAAATTATTCAATCAGCGCATTTAAAACAGCCACTATTTTGCTTTACGATTACTAAACCACTAGCTGAGCCAATTCTCAAAGGAATTCATGATACCTACCATTCCTGAAGCTTTGATGCAAATCCTAGCAAAGCTGTAGTATCTGAGCCACTAAAAAGCGCATATTGTTCCATAGCCATATGTTTCCATAGTAAAACAGCGCATATTGTTCCAAAGTAATACAGGAAAATTCAAATCGCTATAACTTCAGTAAATACCATTTTATCTTTATGAAACTTTCAGGACAGATTAATCTTATTAATAGTCATCTGTGTACTGAATTTTATTAAATTTAAGGGCACTGTTAAGATTTTATTCAACAAAACATAAAATCGATAAATCATGCTATTACTAACAAAGTTGAGTGAATTTCTACTTCTCACGTATTTGTTGTTGTTGTACTCATAAAGGCCTACATTCATGATTTTTTCAGATTTTTCGACTCAAAGGTGTCCAATCGCGAGGGAAGGACACAAAATTTTCGTACATTTCCCCAATATGGGCATCACATGAAAGGTCTTAATGAGCACTTTTCAAAACAGGTCTTAAAATGACAAGTTTTGCTTCGAGGGGTGCAGCCTCGAAGCAAAACTTGTCATTTTAAGACCTGTTTTGAGAAGTGCTCATAAAGACCTTTCATGTGATGCCCATATTGCCTACATGCGATGAAAACTTTTTTTTTTCAGGGGCAACTCCCCTATATGGGGAGACCCCTCTTAAATACCTTATAAATTTCTTTTAGTATTGAAACTTTGAAGAGGGCGTCACTTCGCACCTACCTACAAAATTTTATGTTTCTTGCTTATGTAGTTTGCGAGAAAAAGTGGTGTGCCACACGGATGGACACACGGACGGACGGACAGACCGACAGACAGGACGCAAAACTAGTAGTGTATTGTAAAATAATTTTACAATACCCTAAAAAGCTGCGTACTCAGAATTCACCTTCAAAGTATGTTGTCGTGATGAGTTCCATTAAAATTGGATGTATAAATGCAACCCTGGAAGTGGTCATTTTAAAGATCTCCATTAAGAAATCCTCAGCGAACCAACTTTATCGGGATGTACCAGAAGTTATCTTTGAGCTTCATCGTAGACGTAGTCAGCATAGAAAACTACTCGCAAGAATCTACCAACACAATTTAAATGTGGTCAACTGGGAGTATGAACATATTCATCTAGTGGCTGCGTCTCTAAATCGAATGATCTCGAAGACAACCATAGCTTTTGCTAACGAGCGCTTTGAAAAGGCCCTGGAAAGTATCAAACCAGGTCCTTGTAGGGTTTTTTATATCAATAGGATAACTGGCAGGAAAAGGCTGCCCAGGGTCCTCAATTATGATGGATCTATTCTCATGGAGGACAAAGCTATTGCTGACTCTATCGCAAAACATTTTGCGAAAGTTCTTCAAGAAGAGAGAGCAAGCGAGGACTCTTCTGTTACTTCGTTAGTAAGCAGAACCACATCGAATTTCGACAGGGACTATGAGCAATTGTGTTTTACCAGGTTCTCTGATTCAAACCCCTCAGACGCATCTACTGGCCATGGTCTGTTTGTCAGTCCTGAGAGACTCACATTGTTGGCACTAGCGCAAAATTCCAAAAAATCAGCAGGGGTTGATGGAATCTCCAATTATATGCTTAAAAGGCTTCCCCATGTTTCCTTTGTTTTCTTCGCGATCATTCTGAATAATTGCATCAATATTTGCTTATTCCTTCAGCAATAGAAATTCGCAAAAGCATTTGCAATACCCAAGAAGTCGGGCAGTATTGACGTAGTCGACACTCATCTAATTTCGCTGCTTTCAAACATTGGTAAGCTACTTGAAAGGCTAATACTTGAAAGCATCATACAAGTGTAATTCTCTGCTGGGGCAAGAATTGTGTCAGAAAGACAATTTGGCTTTGAAAAAGCCCACTCTTCGGGGTATGCTATGGCCGTGTTCCAAGCCGATATAACGAAAAGTTGGTGCGACAATAAACTTGTTGTAGCTTACCTGATCGATGTGGGGAAAGCCTTCGACTCTGTATGGCTTCCCTACAAAATGATAAATTTAGGCTTTCCGGCCCATATTGCAAAAATTGTAGGCAGCTTCATGAGGGGATGAACTGCCTTTGCGGTGGCTAGTGGAGCTAGGTAAGATGCATTTAGTATTGACTCGAGGGTCCCACAGAGGTTTATATTAAGCTCATTTCTTTTGAAAACATTCACCTCTGATGTCACTGGCGTAAGAGACGAATATAAGCCCGGAATCCAGGTGAACTTTTTTGCTGACGACTTGTTAGTTTGGTCATCTGAGCACGATTCGCGGTTTGCTGGGATGAGGCTCCAAAAATATTTGGAATCTCTTACTATATATTACCGGAAATGGAGAATAAAGGTAAATATAAAAAAAGGTGAACTAGTTGTGTTCAAGGATCCCCACAAAAACTTCGGTCATCGTGCAAGAGGCATCTTTGATTCCAAGATTAAGTTGAGTGGGTACCATTTTCTAAGACCTCTTTTCAAAAACCATTCAGCAGCGAGCAAGCGAGTCAAGGCCTTGGCTTGGTTATCGAATGGAGCTCCGAAAACAAAATGGGGTAAGATAGGATTAGTGAAGAAATCCTTCCGGGATGCTCAGGCCTATATAGACAGGAGTACGGATGGTCTTACCCCAATGAAGCGCTGTACTAGGAGGCAGGAAATGAGCCAATCACATCGTACAGTTGGTGGAATTGGGAATAGAGGACCAAGGAGTACAAAGCTAGAGTAGTCAGTAGAGCGATGAGCAACCACGCAATGGATGCAGCGAATGAGTAGTTTTAAGCTGGGCTTAAGGAAATAATTTACTTAATTTTACGCAGTTGTTAGAGCAAATGAATTTTACACAAAACTTCTTTTTAAAGTCTATTCTTCTTCTTCTTAGCACTACAGCCCCTTTCAGGCCTTCGCTTCCGGCAAACAGTGCCTCCAACTATCTCAGTCCGTTGACCGCGTCTTCCAATTTCGAAATCCGAACAGCGATGAACTGTCTTCGTCAACAGAGTCAGACCAGCGTTTCCTCAGTTTCCCCACTGGCCGCCGGTCTTCAGCTCTCCCAACGTATACCTTCTTGGGTACCCGTTGTTTGTCCATACGATTCATGTGTCCAGCCCATTGCAGCTTCCGCAGTCTTACAATCCTTGAGACCTCCGGTTCGTCAAAAATTTCATACAGCTCATGGCTGTATCGAACTCATCATTTGTCCCCGTCTAGCTTCGCTCCAATTGTTCACCTCAGGACCCGTCGCTCAAAGGCGTCCAATATATTTGCGGATGCTTGGGTTAGGGTCCATCTTTTACACCCATATTATAACACAGGAAAACAAAGCTCCAAGTATACAAATCTGTGATAAGGCATTTGTTATGCGATGGGTGTGAAACATGGACCCTTAAAGTCGTTTAATATTTGATAATCAACATTTTAAAGTTTTGTTTTATCGAAAAAATTAATATTGTAATCTAATTAAAGTAAATTATCATTGAACTCTGGGAAAAGCATTAAGGCCCAACTCGCATGAATATTGTTAGGTTAAGTTATTTATATATTGTCTACAAAAAAAATTTATGTGTGCAAAAAATTAGAAAAATCACCAAATAAAGATCTTGAATAAAGATCTCTGTGTGGAAGGGAATGCTTTATATATTCTCAGGATGGATTAAGCAAGTAAGTACTAAACTAGGTCAGGTAGAGGGATATTCAGTTTCTGGATTAGTGGGTGTCTCTTTGTTCTGTTTCATCTCATTTCCGTTTTCGTCGCTTTTCAAGAAAAAAAAAAAATTAGCCTGTGGATAACAAATAAAAAAAATTTTAGGACTTGCTCACTTTTGGCGGAAGTAACCTTGCCAGCATTTTGATAGCTACATTTTATTCCTAAGTAAGCGGGAAGTTACGTTCAACGTTAATTGGAATGAGTGCTGGAATTGGAGAGTTGACGAGAAATTCTCTAGAAAAGGATATATAAGTAAAGTTAGTGAATCATCAGAGTACCTCGGAAATGCTTCGTCCTCAAATAGCAAACCTATAACGCCTTCTCACCACCCCACTTATAATTCGTTTCATGAACACCCATTACTTTGATAAATCAGAACGTATTCCAATCAATTTACAATATACTGCAATATCCGAATCGTGACAAAAAAACGTACGGTAACCACCAACGCTATATGCAAATGTACATCCCAGAACATCATCAAATCTTAGAATATAGTGACAAAGCTGGCGCTCATTTAATACTGTTTCGTGGTGGGGCTGTAAAATTTCACCACAGTCTCAATGGAGTAGGGCAGGTAAATGTGGCGAGTTTGATCTGCCAAACAAATGTGATCCTTATTATCATGTGAAAGCAATTAAATGCGACAACATGAGGTTGTTTTACGAAGGATTGAAAAATTTTCGTCAGTTACAGCATTTAAAATTTTTTCTCGTTTCTGAATGTAATAACCTTCGAAGGTTGGTGTTTAGACTGCGTATTGGATGCACATAATCTAAAGTTAGAAGTGTTAAACTTGTCGGTGAAGTCAATTACGAATGGCGGATTTAGTTGTCGATGACCCATAAGTAACAAAAACGTTGAAATTAAGGTGCGCTATGTTGGAAGAATTCCGTCCAAAATTGCAAATGATGGCTTTTAGAGAAATTCATGATATTGAATGATGCTAAATATGATGAAGTAGAACGTAGCCTAATTGAAGGATTTGCAGCTGATCAAAAGACTGAAGAAATAGAAAAAATAAAGAAGATTGCCACTATACTGTCAGAATTCAAAGGATATTCACAATGTATTCATGCGTATATTAAGCTAGCGCAATGACACAAACTATTTTTGTCAGTAGCCTGCCTCACTGTATTTCAAACATTTCATTTTAAACATATACTAGTTAAAACTGAACCAATTTGCAAAAATGGTTTTAGGTGATAGAAAAGATGACTATATATATTCAAGAACCCCTTTGCAAAATGTATTCTAGGGCTATTGAACTTTCAACTGAGCTATAAGAGGTTATTTTTGGTGGAGACGATGACCTTTTATCAAAACTTACATCATATAAATATATTTGCCAGACATCATTTGCCATCATATATGAAAGTAGAAATGAGATATATCAACAAAAAACGCAACACTAAATTGAAAAAAGTTAGGTAGACAGAATTATGCTCATATAAGTAGGATTTTTTACTTAGCCTACAATATGCAGGTATGTAGAACGATTTAACTCAAGGAACTTTCGTGACATTCACAAGAAATATATTCTTGCTTTAAAAGAACTCCATTTTAACCGGCTAACATTTTGTTCCAGTTTCGCTTAAATCATTGACTAACTGGAATCATAAATTCACTTTGGTTATTCATCTTATCTGATAATTTTGTGAAGATCCAATCAAAAATGTAGTCTCTTTCTCAATGGAAAGCCATCACATCAAGTAGAAAAACCATATATTGTGATAGGAGGAAATTCAAACTACTCTAACTTCTGTAATATCATTGAAACTTGTAGAATATAAAAATCTTTTAAAAACAACTTGAATGGCTGATTTCATCCAATTTAATGATACTAATACATCTTTTTTCTTTAAAAGCCGTCGGGCCTTGCTTAGTTGTGTGAGCAGACGCGTTTCGACTACTTTGAGTCATCTTCAGTGTCTAAAGGATGTGTTGAAGGGAGCGACTTTCTATAGTCCTAGGATGGGTAATTAGCGAATGGGTAGTTAGCAGATGGGATATTAGCGGATGGGTAATTAGTGGATGGGTAATGAGGCCAGGAAGTAAATTACTCAAGTGCTAAATTATACCAGGCAGGGGGATATTATGTTTTTTTGCTTGTTGGCTGTCCGTTTGTTCTGTTTCATCTCGTTTTCGTTTTCGTTTGAGAGTGTGGTCAAGGACTGAGAAAATTGCGTCGGAATTGGTAACAAGTTGTTCGTTGATAATGCCACCGTCTGTCTTTCTATGTTTATAAATTTCAAGCCTTTCTAGGATGTCAAGTCTCGGTCCTTTACTTTGTTTGTGTAGCAATTTCATAGAGCTTGTCATGGCGTCAGGCTCATGTGCGTGGTTTTGTAGGTGCTTCGCATAATTGGAGTCTGCCTTGTTGTACAAGAAAGATCGTAGGTGCTCTTTGTATCTTGTGGTTAGTTTTCGTGTTGTCCTTCCTATATATACCATGTCGCAGTCCTTGCATGTCAGTTTGTATATGCCGCTGCCTTCGTATATCGATGTGTCATTCAGTTTTGGCTTCAGTTTGTTTCCAATGTTGTTGTTCGTTTTGAATGCAGTTTGCAATTAGTATTCCCTAAGGATATTTGATAGTTTGTTTGTCTCTTTGCCTACGTATGTTAACGATACCCACTGTTGGTCGTTCTTATGAGTTTCAGTCGGTTGGCGTTCCTGTTTTTAATTGTACTGTGTGACAAGTTTGTCAATGTCGTATTGTTTGTATCCGTTATAATTAGCTTTTCTATAAATATTGTTTAGTTCGTTGGAGTAGTTAGTAGGAGTCATGGGGATGGAGTGAAGCCTCTGCACCATTGATTTGTACGCTGCTAACTTATGTTGTGTGGAGTGGTTATATGTTTCATGTATGGTATGATCAGTTGTGGTTGGCTTTCTGTATATTTTATAGTCCAATCGTGTTTGTTCACGTGTCACAGTTAGGTCCATATAGTTGAGTTGTCCGTTTGTTTCTTTTTCCATAGTGAACTTTATATTCGGGTGAATTTCATTCATATATGTAAGTAGTTCGTCTTGTTTATTTTCTTGTCAGTCAATAACAATGAAACAGTCATCCACATATCGTCTGTAAAATATTACATTGAATCATCTGACAACTTTGGGTATAACGACTTCTTCTAAAGATTTGTAAGAATATTTCTGACATTATTGAGGACATTGGATGTCCCATACGCAGACCTTCTTTGGCAATGTATATGTTGCTATTGAACTTAAAATAGTTCTGTTTGATTGCGGTCTTTATGAGATTGAGTATTTGATCTGTGAATCGTCGGCTGTTGTTGAATGAAAGTTTTTCTTTTAGTATGGCCAGTGTTACATCCACAGGCATAGACGTATAGAGGTTGGTGATGTCTAATGATAAAAGTCGACAATTGGTAGAATTTGCTAGCTCACGGCTGTTCTTTAATGCGTATTTATCGTCAAGGCGCATGACATCAGCCATTATCGTTGCCAAGTACCTTGCTAATTGGTATGCAGGAGCTGGGCGGTAGTTGACGACAGGGCGGATAGGAATATTGGGTTTGTGGAACTTAGGTTTTGCTTTAAGGGGTGGTATGCATGGATTTGGGTTTATGTAGCGTTACTTAGTATTAGGAGGAATAATTAGTGGGGATTGTATAATGGCAGTACGTAAGCCCGCTTGGAACCTATTGGTGGGGTCTTTGTTTACCAGTTTGTAGCCGTTGGCGTTAATGAAGTCTATTGTTTTTTGTACTTAGTCCATTGTTTTTAGGAACACCGTTGTGTGTCCCTTGTCAGCCTTCGTCACTGTTAATAGGTTATCCGTAAGCTTCGTCTGAATGTGTCTTATTATCTTATGATCTTCATGGAAATCCGTGTTGTTTGTGCTCTCAGTCCTAGACCACACTCTTAGACGAAAACGAGATGAAACAGAACAAGCGGACAGCCAATAAGCAAAAAACAAAAACATAATATCCCCCTACCTGGTATAATTTAGCACTTGAGTAATTTACTTCCTGACCTCATTACCCATCCACTAACTACCCATCCGCTAAATACCCATCCACTAATAACCCATCTGCTAACTACCCATTCGCTAATTACCCATCCTAGGACTATATAAAGTCGCTCCCTTCAACACATCCTTTAGACACTGAAGATGACTCAAAGTAGTCGAAACGCGTCTGCTCACACAACTAAGCAAGGCCCGATGGCTTTTAAAGAAAAAAGAAGGATTGGCCTGCGGATATCAAATAAACAAAATTATTGGATACTAATACAGTTTAACTGATCAACATTTCAACATCTAAGTTACTTATTATTGGATGTACCCCCATGATTTTCAGGAGTTTGTGCAAGAAATTTTACAATAATCTTCTAGTTTCACGGCTGACCTGTCCATCCGGACAGACGGATGGTCCATCTATCCATGCGTCACAATAAGTTCCTCCAGAAACCATAGAAGCTCCAACGCTCAAACTTTATGAAAAGGTCAGAAGTGGTGGTTTCTCAAAGGTTTAGGTCTTATCAAATATTTCAAAATTTTTTAAGGGGTCTGGAAGAGGAAGAATGGTCTGTAAATTTATATTTCCCCCAGAAATCGAAATAGTGTCCATAAACAGTTATGTAGATTGATAAAAGACCCGTATACATATGAAATTTCATAAACAGTTATGTAGATTGATATAAGACCCGTATACATATGAAATTTCATGGAAAGCAAATTATAACCAAGTAAAAGAGTGATCGGTATCCGCGCGACGTAATGAAAAAGCTTCAATGTAGAGAAAATTCTGTTGTATACATTTACATTAAATTGATGTGAAAGGGTGAAATGATCCAATTAAAGTTTAGCTAATACAAGTACTTACAAGTGAAATTTAACTTGAACATAACTTGCAGTTACAAAAACGTATTGAGTTCGCATAAGTAGAAAAATTAAAATTAACTCTCTCACCTCTAAGCATGGTGGTCGTCATCACCGGTGTGTATCTAAGAGTGATGGCCTGAGGAGAATTAGTACACACGTCGAAACCAAATAATTCAAGAAGTCAGCACTTCTGACATTCCCACAAAGTTTCGTAGCTTCCGTTGTTTCGGAGAAAAACTGCGTACGCACAGATGGACGGACAAACAAACACAGACGTGATTTGAGTAGTGTTTTGTAATCCTTAAAGTATTACGAAAGCAAAAAACATCAAAAGAAACAAATGGAAGGATTTTAAGAACAACGTCGAGATACGAGTATGCAATTGTAGATAGGAATCAGAGCAAACATAATTATTGCTCAAATCGAAGATCATGGTGGTTTCATTGGCCTCAATGAACTGTTCTGCTGCTTGAACACCTCTTGAGAGCGTCAGTATTCGAGGCTTAAAAGTATCCAACTTTAACATAAAAAGTAAACAGCAACGCAAGATTCGTCCGATGGGTTTTTGGGTGAGCTTGCATGCTATGAGAGTTGGTCAAAAACCTGGCGAGTAAGAAGGGTGGGCGAGAAAAATTTGATCGTTTTTGAGGAATTACGGTGAGGGGTTTCGTGACTTTCGTTTGATAAAAGCCTTATCACCGTCTTCATTGCAGGCCAACTTCGCTGAAATAAATTTTTTTTAGAGTGACTTTACACTTATTTTGAAGCAATATGGCCAACAGTGAAAATGGCATGAAAATGTTTTACTCGTATGTCTTTATTTCCATATAAATCCTTTTCATTTTACATTGTAAATTTATGGCATCCTTCTTCGTTGTCATTGCGATTGTGGTGTATATAATACTGAAGAGGAAACTAAAAATTATTTGTTTCAAATGCAACCGATTTTTGAAAGAAAGTTGCACACGAAAGCGATAGTGGATTGTGTTGTATGGATAGTGTTCAATAAGATCCTGATTAAAATAATTTGAATTGAAAAGACTATATAGTTTGAATGTATTGTTCCTTATTGGTTGATTAGAATGAGCAGTATTGGACATGAAGGTGCTGAATTAGAACAGAAATAATGACACCAGTAAGCTAGTATCTTAATTAACTACGGATTAATGTCAATTTGCAATGGAAATGTCTTATTACACCTGGAATAAAATGAAGTATTAACGAGCGTAGTTAAGTCTTTTTTTCTCCTGAAAGGAGTAAACAACCGTAACGTGAAACGATACATCTCCTGATGTAGACCTCACAGGGTCGCACTTATTCTCTATTAATTAATTTGGGTATCAATAAAAAGACTGAAGTCCAATTACAAGTTGGATACAAATTAGTGCTAATACTATTATTAATAGAAATATACATATGAAGAACAGTTAACAAGTTGGGTAGACAGACCTATGCTTTCTCAGAAGGGTTTTGTACACAACATACAAAATGCAGTAACCAGCAGCGAATAGAATCAAGAAACATGTCATGTCTGAGTATCATACTATTATTAGCAAAGTTGAAAGAATTTTGACTTCTGAGGTATTTGTTATAGTTATACCCATACTGATCTCCCTTGATAATTTTTTCAGATTTTTTAGATCACGGGTGTCCATTCGCGAGGGAGGAAACACGTTTTTCATGTAATCCCCCCCCTGTGCCCCCACTGAAGCGAAAACTGTCAGTTTAAGAACTGTTTTGAAAAGCTCTCATGGAGAACTTTCACTTGATACTCATATCGGCTACTTTTCATGAAATTTTTTTCCAGGGACTACTCCTCTGTACTGTAATCATCGATTCATGGCCTATTTTTTCGAATCCTAGAATGGTTACAAAGCCCTTTTGCTAGGAGCTCTCTCCTGCCTCTTCGACTTTTTTCAATTGTATGTACTCAGCTTCATGATACCTATCATCCTTGAAATTTTCATGCAAATCTTAGCAAAGCTGTAGTGTCTAAGTCGGTAAAAAGCACATAGGACTCCCCATAGCCATGTTTCCATAGTAATATAGGGCACATTGTTCCATAGTAATACAGGAAAATTCAAATCGCTATAACTTCGTTAAATACAAATCGATCTTTATGCAACTTTCAGAGAAGATCAATCTTATAAATAGTCATGTGTGTACCAAATTTTATTAAATTTAAGGGCACCGTTAAGATTTTATTCAACAAAACATAAAATCGATAAATCATACTATTACTAACAAAGTTGAGTGAATTTCTACTTCTCACGTATTTGTTATTGTTGTACTCATAAAGGCCTACATTCATGATTTTTTCAGATTTTTCGACTCAAAGGTGTCCAATCGCGAGGGAAGGACACAAAATTTTCGTACATTTCCCCAATATGGGCATCACATGAAAGGTCTTAATGAGCACTTTTCAAAACAGGTCTTAAAATGACAAGTTTTGCTTCGAGGGGTGCAGCCTCGAAGCAAAACTTGTCATTTTAAGACCTGTTTTGAGAAGTGCTCATAAAGACCTTTCATGTGATGCCCATATTGCCTACATGCGATGAAAACTTTTTTTTTCAGGGGCAACTCCCCTATATGGGGAGACCCCCCTTAAATACCTTATAAATTTCTTTTAGTATTGAAACTTTGAAGAGGGTGTCACTTCGCACCTACCTACAAAATTATATGTTTCTTGCTTATGTAGTTTGCGAGAAAAAGTGGTGGGCCACACGGACGGACGGACAGACCGGCAGACAGGACGCAAAACTAGTAGGGTATTGTAAATTTTTTTTAATTTTTATTGAATTTAAGTGTATCGTTTAGATTTTATTCAAGAAAACATAAAATCGATAAAGCATACCATTACTAACAAAGTTGAGCGAATTTCGACTTCTCATGTATTTTTTGTTGTTGTACTCATTAAGGCTTACATTCATGATTTTTTCAGATTTTTTCGGATGGAAGGTGTCCAATCGCGAGGGGGGTACGCGAAAAGTTCGTACATTTCCCCTTCCCCTGCCCCCCTCGGTACTCATAAGGCAATTTTCAGACTTGTTTTGAAAAGATCTCATTGAGACCTTTCCAATGATACCCTACTCGACTACCAATGATGAAAATTTATTTTTGAGGGGTCACCTCCCTATATGGGGAGACCCCCCTTAAACCCCTTTGAAAAAATTGTCCACCCTTGAAATTTCAAGAAGTCACCCCTTCTGATCTTTCCACAAAGTATCATGGCTGTAGCCTCTATAGTTTTGGAGAAAAAATGCTGTGACATACAGACGGACGGACGGACGGACGGACAGACGGACACAGGTCGTGATTGCAATAGGGTTTTGTATTTTAGTACAAAACCCTAAAAAAGGAATCTGAGATATAGAAAATAGTATAATTACTTACTTACTAATTGACACATGAAAAAGAGCAGTTAGAACGTTGACCAAGATTAATAATTGTAATTATAAATGTTATTTTTAATACAAGTTTTGAAAGCGACAAGTGAACATGGTAGATGACTAAGACATAGCTGCTTATGCAAACAGGGCGAGCATAGTAAGGGAGAGTGGAAAAAGGTGTTAGTGCGTGCATACAGAACAAGGAATTGCTCAGACGATCTATTAGGGCAACTAGTGTCCAATGTTTGAATGTAACTGCATACAGTTTGGGGTAAGTGACCGTGATGAAGCTTGGACAAGATGCATTAATTAAGAAAACATCGACTAGATTCAAGGGAAGGCAGTTTCAAGGCATGCAGACGGTCGCTATAGGGGCCGTAAGAGAGGTTGAATTTGACAATTAGAGACCGTGTGAATCTGCGATGAATCGACTCAATAACATCAATATGATTCCTGTAGTGAAGGCTCCATATTTGGGAGCAATATTCCAGGTTAATGCAAACAAATGAAAGGTAAAAGCACACACAAGAGGCGACATTCTGGAACGAGGAAGCGGATTTTAAAATGAACCCTGAATGCGAGCGGCTTTGTTGATGACTTGGGCGATGTGAAGATCAAACTTTAATTTGCAATCATAAATCACAATAAGACGCTTAAAGGAAGTTACACTGCACAAAGGTGTTCCAAGAAGACTGTCGGTGAAGGGAAAAGGATATTTTTTACAAGAGAATTTCATTTGGTGGCATTTGGAAACATTCAAGGAGAAATTGTTAGATTTGCACCATTCACTTAGACGCAATAGGTCACTTTGCAAGATATCAAAATCCCATTGTGAGTCAATCACCCGAAAGATCTTAAGGCCGTCAGTAAAAAACAGACAGGGAAAGTGATAGTAAGAATAAAATGGGGCAATTATGGAACGTTGCGGTACACTTAAACTGAGGCAAAAGGTAGAGGAGAAGCAGGATTTAACAGTGATAAGACAACGGCGATCCCAAGCATAGGATAGAAGCCAGGAGTACAGAAACTCAGGAACTTTGAAATCTTTAAGTTTCTGAAATAAAAATGAATGATCTAAAGAATCAAACGCTTCAAAGAAATCCGTGAAAATAACGTCTATTTAATGCTGACGGTCAAAGGCAGCAGCAATGTGGTGGGTAAAAGAAAGCAAGTTAGTGAAACTAGATCTAACTCTTACAAAACAGTGTTGCTGTTCTGCTTAGTATGGAAGTATAAGAGAAAACACAGCATTGCGAACGATAATTTCAAGGATTTTCCCAAAACAGGGAAGAAGAGATGTCGGACGATAGATGCAAATGGAATTGAGATTCCCAGATTTGAAGATGGGCAGAATATGGGCAATTTTCCACCTTGTAGCTTAGCTCAAATTATGAATAATTGAAAGAGGAATACAGAGAGATGAAGAAGTCTGGAATGCCGTCTGGGCTACCACCGGTACGGGTTAAAGACTCCTTAAGAGCAGTTCAACCTGAAAGGTATTGGTCTTTGTTGGCTTTAGGGGCATTCACATTAAAGGATGATAGGTCGTTGAAGATAGACGTAGTCTTCTTGATTTCAACATAGCTATGAAAGTGCGTGTGGGCACCAAATCCGACCAGTTGCTCATTTCCAGATCTTAGCTGGCTTACCTGTTGAAAATGGAAAGCGTGTTTGTGGCATCAGTAGGTTAAGTATGATAATAAAAAACTCCACTCCATCAGGCCGAGTTATATCTTTAATCCGTACGCATGAAAGTATTTTGGTGAGAAGAACCTGTCCCATGAGACTGCAGAAAGCTAGCTGCCAGCACGCGTATGCTTCATCAGGCAAGGTCACTCCAGTGAAGCTCAAAATCTCAGCTCCTTCACGGACTTTTTTAAATCGACGCAAGGCATTAAAGTATTTTCAAATAATTTCAAACGAACAACTAGAAAGCCATATTTAATCAATCACTTTAGGTCATTGAAACTATTTCCGGCTTTTGCACGTTCAGAATAGTCTATAGTCTATTGAAGCTGGATTTGTTGATATACTATTGTCCCCTTTGGCTCGATATAATATACAATGTCCGCATCATCCTTCAAAGCTGCGACTAAATGGCAATGATTTTCAAAAGGGGAGTAATACTGCCCCACTCTGTATATAACAAAGTTCATAAAATAGAGACATAGAAACATATTGTTTTTAAAACGAGTCTGTTTTTACTTAAATCTATGTATTTGTGTAACTTTATTGACCTTAAGCTAAAACGAAACCCAAGAATATACCTAATCTAAGGTATGAATGAATTGGATGACGCGGTCGACGGACCGAGACAGTTGGAGGTACTGTTTGCAGGAAGCTAAGGCCCGAAAGGGGCTGTAGTGCTAGGAAGAAGAAGAAAGTATGAATGTCATCATAAACCACTAATACTAAAATTAACCAACATATTTCAATCCAAAAATAATCAGCATAACTAAACAAAAGGGAAACCAAAAGAAGAACAAGTTGAAGTAGCAGGAGAGTGCTCCTGCCAGAAGGGTATTGTAAAACAGTATATTCTGCATATCAAAGCTTGACTAATATACAGACTCCATAAATTGAGTTCCAATAATTATGATGGTTATTATGATTTTAAACTCGCCACCATTTTGTTTCAAGTGCTTTGATCCAATCGCTTGATTAGTCATGATAACACATCAATATTACAAACCATTTCTAAAATTTTTATCGAAATTCCTACATATTTGTAGTGTCAAGGTCGGTTGTAAACGTGTATCTCCCTAGTATCACGTGTTAATGTTGTTGTAATTGTTAAATATTCAATCGGCTGTAACTTAGCTGCTTATTCTTCAATTATTGTGAAATTTTTGGGGGGCATACAATATACTTTAATAAAAAAACTTAAGTTGTAGCATTTGGGAAATTTAAGGGTCCCATCTTGATTTTATAGGCAAAA
Source organism: Odontomyia ornata (assembly GCA_963969285.1). NCBI lineage: Eukaryota > Metazoa > Arthropoda > Insecta > Diptera > Stratiomyidae > Odontomyia > Odontomyia ornata. Next base: position 143,328,692 of record OZ017740.1, read on the forward strand.
ATTTAAAATATATGAAATGTACTATTATTAACAAAGTTGATCGAATTTCGACTTCTAAGGTATTTGTTGCCCTTGTACTTGTAAAGTCACAACTCTGTGATTTTTTTTTAGATTTTTCGGGTCTAAGCGGTCCAATCGCGAGGGGGGGACACAACATTTTCGTACATTTCCCCTTCCCCAGCACCCCTTAAAGCATTTTAAGCCATTTAAGACCTGTTTTGAAAAGTTCTCATCAAGACCTTTCATTTGATACCCATATTGCCTACATGCGATGAAAACTTTTTTTTCAGGGGCAATTCCCCTATGTGGGGAGACCCCTCTTAAAGACCTTACAAATTTCTTTTCGTGGTGAAATTTTGAAGAGGGCGTCACTTCGCACCTACTTACGAAATCTTATGTTTCTAGCTTATGTCGTTTGCGAGAAAAAGTGGTGTGACAAACGGACGGACGGACGGACGGACGGACAGATAGGACGCTAAACTAGTAGGGTATTATAAAATTATTTTGCCATACCCTAATAAGGATTTCCAAATTTCTTTGCATCAATCAGCCACGAGAATCAAGATAGTTAGGTATCAGCTCCGTTAACTTCAGCCAACGTTGCAACCGATAGCTCCTTTCGTAAATACTGAACGGCCATACTCGAATTCGGGAGTAATTGTACCTTATTGTCATTGGCCCACTTATAACTTCTTCGTCTTTCTAGCACTAGAACTCCTCTCGGGCTTTCATTTCCTACAAATAACGCCTCCAACTATCTCGGTCCATTAGAGATCCAAGCAACGATGAACTGTCTTCGTAGACCAAATCAGACTAGCGTTTCCTCAGTTTCTCCACTGTTCTCCGGCCTTCAGTTTTACCAACATATGCCTTTTGGATATTCGTTGTTCATTCATACGATTCGTGTAACCAGCCCATTGCAATTTCCGCAGGTTTACAATCGTTAAGACCTCCGGCTCGACAAAAATTTCATATAGCTCATAGTTGTATAGAATTCGGTATTGCTCCCCAGTCCTTTATACGTGATATATATATTGTACGATTGTATTGGAATACAGTTTAAACAATAAACATAACAATTCATGGCTAAATACAGATACGCTTTGGGAGGGATGAAAACAGTTATAAGAAATATCCCACCCATTGAAAGGATGGAATGGCTACAAAATGTAGAGAATTTCTCATATGTTTCTTAAGGTTTTGAACAATTGTCGTACGATACAATATACGAGTTGTGTTAAAACAGTAAGGTGACTTTGTATTCTTAGAAAACAATATTTCTTTGTTCGTCAATATTTATGTTATCCCCTTCTTCAAAGTGATCAATACACTTGTGCCAACGCTTTTTCCAATCTTTGAAGCAGTTCTCATAAGCGCTTTTTAGTAAAGCCGAATCGTTGCAAATCTCCGTAATTTCATAGGACTCTTCAGTTTTGAGAACAAGAAAAAGTCACATGGGGCCAAACCGGGTGAATATAGTGGCTGAGACATGATTGTGGTGTTGTTTTTGGCCAAAAAGTTCTTGGCCTTTGATCAATTTTTTTAATAGCAAAAAATCGCTGAACACGCAAAACACTTCTAACTGTTATGCCCTTCGCAAGCAAATTAAATATATGCTATTATGTAGCTGAAACTGTAAATATATATTTATGACGAGTGTACCCACATAAAAAAAAAATACAAAAATCGATAATCGAAAGTACGTTGCTCGCAAAATTTGAAAAGTCACCTTACTTTTTGTACACGCCTCGTATACTATATTGTACAAGAATAGATCGTATTGTAAGAAAGATTTAAAGCATTTTTTCGCAAAAAAATCAGATTCATTGAAAAGTTTATTCTATCGTTAGTCATACTTACAAAGTTCATGTATGGGGTAGAATCAAGGACATATCAATAAATGGACGAACAACGAGAATCTGTTTACTCGTCCATGTGGGAAGCCATTTAACACATAAATAACTCACAAATACTTTACGTTCTCGAAACTATATGATTCTCTTTGCTTCTCCTTCCCCTTTGTTTCCAGACATGTTTTTCTTTCCACTCTTCAGAAGAATTACTTCCCCACTGACACCCGCGCACACCTACAAAATTTCGTTTCACGTGCACATGATCGCGCCTTCGTTATCATTCGTTGAACAGTTTGAGAACAATAAAACAAACGTTCTCTCACAGAAAACTCGAACGTCAAAGCTGATGAAATTCGTAGAGGCGAGAAAACTCATGTGTCAAAGCCGATGGAAAATTCGTAAGTTTTCAATAAAAAAGAGAAATAAAGTTCCGCTTTCGTACACGCGATCTTCATAATCAAAAACTTTTGAAAGGTGAACGTATTTGGGAATGAATTAAGAGCAAAAACAAAAACATATCAGTTCAAACCTCAACTTCACACTACTTTAGCGAAGGTTGCGAATTGCTTCAGATCTCGCGACCGGTTGGGGATCCAGCACTCTCTATATCTATGGGTAGAATTTACAGTCCTGAAAGAGAGTGAAATTATTTTTTATGAAGATAATGAGTCTATTGAAAATTAATCCTCTTACTCGTTGACAATCAGAAGTCGAGCTAAACCAAGCTAGTGTGAATTTCGACAGTGTTGAAACAGTGGCCGGCATGTGGCATTTGTGAATTGAGCACATGAAAGCAGTGCAGAAACCGCTTGTCTCGTGCGAGGATAATAAGATTTTGGCTATTCGATGGCGGTTGTGGTGTTTCTGCACCTAAAATATGTGTTGATCAACAGAACGGGCCAGAAAATGACCATCAAGTTGTACATAATCCGCAAGATGGTGTGCAGATTGTTGATCATGAAATTCACGTGATGACTTGTTATTGTGACCTGTTGCGATAGTGCCAGGAGAAAACCCGGTTAGAAGTCCAGTTTGAAGTTCATGAAAATGCGCCCCGAGTTGAGCACAATGACGTTGATTTTGCTAAGATTGAAGCGGCTGTGATGAAATTCAGCGACGATGATGGCTACGTCGTCATCAGATTTTTAAACAATTGAAACAAAGCATGTCAATTGTTCAACATTAACCAGCAAAATTTTTTGTTTTGTTGCCACGTGCTATGTAAATCTGCCACTATTTTTTTTTGCATACAATTACTGTTACAGTTAGGACGCTTCAAGTGAAAAACTGTGCGCACCAATTGGTCAGGTGGTAAACGATGCCAGTGTTCACATTGAGTTGTCCCAATTAAAGATGTTAGCCACAGAGTTGTTTTAATAATATTCAATGCGTGCCAGTGAACAAGCCCAGGATTTGATTTTGTCAGAGAGTGTTCTTGTACAAAACCTAGTCAAAGGCATGCCTGGTACTGCTGCATCAAAGCCAGTGTATGCTACGGCCTGTACCGTTGACGAATAAAACAAATTGTATGATTGTACGAAAAATGTTGTTGATCTTATGATTCTTTCGAAAAACAATGAACCATCTGAGCCAATACTAGTTCATTGCTTCAATTGCCATGAAATGGGGCTACAATCGAGGAGTGCCCACAGTCAAAGCGGCAGGTAAGTTCTTGGTTCAAGTGCAGTTATCTGGGGCATATGTTCAAGAACTACTCACAGAGATAACAAGGAGTAGGTGCTGTTAATAGCTTACTGATAGGAGAAGGCCAATTGATACTTGCATATTCTTTTACTCAATTTGGTAAACATTTAAACAAACGTTTCATTCCTTATCGGCTCTGGACACGAGTAGCCCCGTGAATTTTATTAAAAAGTCATTGGCTATGGGCTGTAAAGCAACTCCGTCAGATGGGGTTTTTTGGCATTGAAAAGCACCCAAAGAGAACATATGACAGTACTGAATTATTTATTGAATTAATTAATATGCGTACAGCCATCTTGCAATTTATTACAATATTAACGACTTTTGTATTGATGCGCTAATATTATTGGGTGATGATGCTTTATCAAAATTAGAATATTTACTTTTATTCTTTTTCAATCGATAAAACGATTGGAAGTTCTTGTGGCCTTTTTGACTCTATTGAAAAACCAAGCAACATACCAAAAGATAATATTCTTAGTACCGCTAGTAATGAATCGCCACATCGTGATTTAAATGATCTTTGCAATTCTAAGAGGATGTCTGAATGTGCTGCCGTGAAATGATTGGTAAGCCTTGTATTGTGTTTGGTGACAGTGAATTGCCTGACTCTCTGGTACTAGTTTTAGATATTGACAATTCTCGACTAGCTAGGGAAATTACTTTGCTTGAATAGAATACTTGTGATTGTCAGGAATACTAATATGACATGCAATACAGCCTTAATACCATTGACACCTAGGGATGACAATCATTCTAATAATAGAAAACAGGCACCGTGTAATGTGAAGTTCATTGTTGTCATGGTGTTGGCTTGAGCGAGCCAGTATGCACTCTGATTAATCGTGATAAGAGCGAGAGTGGTTATGAGACGCTGAATTATAATTACGAAGATTACATTCATTCGTGTTCACCAGATCAGGTTATGCAGTTGCTCTTTTTGAATGTTAGTGACAATATGCGTTCTGATTTGTTGATGCGTTATGATAAATAATACAATGCGTTCTTTGATGGTGACCTCGTTTCTTGTGAGTTTGATTAAGCCAGTGCTGAAACAAATGAATCTAAATTCATCCAGCATGTTTGACAACAAGAACATATGTTGAATGAGTAGAGCCAATCAAGTATATTCCTCATCCAAAAAAAAGTTACAAGCTACATGTGTCGTTCTGATTTACGTGAGCACCTGCCTTTAGTTGGCCTAATCTCACGGTCACCATTAGACTGCGATTGGTTTAAGCGCCAATCATTCGCCCCCATATTTGGTACCAGTTTACATTGAGGGAGCTCTCAACTTTCATACTGGTAGTTCCGAGACCTAGCTATATCTGACGCTATAAGGTTAACGCCCACCTTTGTTTGCACCGCTAGCCACCACAATACTCGCCGAAGGGCCGCAACCAATTAGCTGACCATCTTTAAGATGGAGGCTCATCAGCTGCCCGTGGTACGTGAATATACCTCCAGGGTTGAGGTTTGCAGCAATGAGTTGATCTTGTTATCAAACAACCACAAAGCCACTATCTTTCGGATCCAGTTCCAATCCTAGTATTTTTACTGAGCGATTCGGGTATCCCGAGAACGCCAGTCCCCGTCGGCTTCACTGGAACCGGAGACAACAACTCAACAAAAGCAGTTGCACCCCTTTGAATTACCAGATCAGTTCCGCCCTAGGGGCGGCTACAAACTACTGTTCGAAAACTATAGAGCATATCACTACTTTGTACGGCGTAAAAACTATTTTCAAAAATGTTTTCAAATAAACTCAGATCATTCGCCAACAGAATTATTGGGGAGTATCAAGGTAGTTTTAGAGCAGGTAGATCAACGGTAGACGAATTGTTTACAGTCAAGCACATATTTGAGAAATGCTAGGAGTTCAACAGAGGTGTACACCTAATCTTCGTTGACTTTAAGCAAGGATACGGCAGTATTGATCGTAACGTACTGTACCAAATAATGCTTTGCTTTGGTATCTCAGCCAAATTAGTCCGTCTTACCAAAATGACAATGACGTCGACAATCTCCAAGGTCTGCATCAATAACCAACTCACCGATGCCTTTGACACAAATATTGGACTAAAACGGTGAGATGAGCTGACCCCACTGCTATTCAATTTGGCTTTGGAGTATGTCGTAAGAAAGCGACCTGTCAATACAAGTAGTACTTTACTGTGCAAGTTAATCCAAGTTATAGCCTATGATGACTATCGATAGCAACTGCCCAAAAACTTTTCCTGAAACTTGACAATGAAGGGCTACATATCAATGAGAAGCTCATGACTTCGTCATGAGAAATCACCTCAAATAACCAAATTTCACACTTGGTAAATACTGTACCAAAAATGTGGGCCAGTTATATATTTAGGGTGCTAAAACAACGAGAACCACGGATTAAAGAGACAAAATACGGCAAAGGATACAGTTCGCATTTAAAAATATTTATTTAATTTTGACGATCTTGAAGACCAGTAGCATACACAGTAAAGCAAAGCCTTAAGTATACAAATCTGTGATAAATCCTGTGATATGCTATGGGTGTGAAAGACGGACTCTAACCCAAGCATCTGCGAACATACAGAACACCTTCGTCAGTTTAAAAACTGTTTTGAAAAGCTCTTGTAAACAACTTTCATTTAATACTCATATCGGCTACCTTTGATGAGATTTTTTGTTCAGCGGCCACTCCCCTGTACTGTAATCATCAATTCATGGTCTATTTTTTTCGAACCTTAGAGTGGTTACAAAGCCCTTTTACTAGGAGCTTTCTCCTGCCTCCTCGAATAGTTTCGCATATGAGTGTTAATTGTAGGTACTTATCTTCAATCATTAATTGAATCAAGTGTTCAAAGCATTCGCCTTAAATGTTGAAGTTGGGGAAAATTAACTCAAAATTATCCAATCTTCGCATTTAAAATAGCCACTATTTTGTTTTACGATTATTGATACCACTAGCTGAACCAATTCTCAAAGATATTCATGATACCTATCATTCCTGATATTTTCATGCAAATCCTAGCAAAGGTGTAGTGCCTGAGTCGGTCAAAAGCGCATATTATTCCATAGCCATATGTTTCCGTAGTATAGGTGTTATTTTGAATAGATCTTGTGTTTTAACATCTTGCGACTTTTTTTTTTGGGCCATGTAAAAGAGAAGGTCTACGCCAACAGCCCAGCGTCGATTCAAGACCTCAAAGATGGAATTCGTGAGGCTATTGAGGACATAGGGCAGCCACTTTGCGATTTGGTTATGGATAATTTCATGAAAAGGATAAAGTCCTGTAAGTATGGTCATGGTGATCATTTGCCGGATGTTATTTCTCACTATTAACGGCATACCTTTTTCTTTATAATGAAATAAACATCTTATCATTTGTATTTAAAAATGGCATTTTTCTATTAAAATCAAAATAACACCTTTTATTGGATCTCCCTATAATATAGCGCACATTGTTTCATAGTAAGACAGGAAAATTTATACCGCTATAGCTTCGTTAAATATCATCCGATCTTTATGAACCTTTCAGGATGGATTAATCATATAAATAGTAATCTGTGAACTGAAGTACCGATAAGATTTTGTTCAAGAAAACGTAAAATCGATATATCATACTATTACTAACAAAGTTGAGTGAATTTCGATTTCTCGCGCATTTCAGGTTATTATACTCATAAAAGCCTATATTCTTGATTTTTTTCTGATTTTTCGGATGAAAGGTGTCCAATCGCGAGGAGGTACGTGAAAAGTTCGTACATTTCTCTTTCCCCTGCCCTCCTCAGTACCGATATTACAATTTTAAGACTTGTTTTGAAAAGATCTCATTAATGACACCCTACCTATATGGGCAGACCCCCTTAAACCCTTTGAATAATTTTTCCACCCGAAAACATTTAAGAAGCTATCACTTCTGACCTTTCCAAAAAGTTTCATTGCTGTAGCTTCTATAGTTTCGGAGAAAAAGTGCTGTGACAAACAGACGGATGGACAGACGGACAGACGGACACAGGTCGTGATTGAAATAGGGCTTTGTTTTTTAGTACGAAACCCTAAAAAGTGGAAGTTTGAAATAAGATAATTTTCTGACAGGGAAAAGTCAAACTAACTTTTCTAGTTGGCTATGCCAATCATACTTGTGAGAAAGCGTGAAAGTGGGCTGCAACTGTGCATAGACTATCAAGCCTTGTGTAAGGTCACCATTTTTGATAATTACCCCTTGCATTGATATAATTCTGCATTCATCTATTATCCAATAAGACAGATTTCTGGCAATTCTTCTTCCTCTTCCCTCGGCTAGAGGGGATATCCCCCAGCTGAAGGTGCCTCACGGTATAACAAAACGAGACTTGGCCCAAAGTAATGTGTCAAGAGGTCTCACGCTGGGCTCTCGGGTTGATAGGAGAGGTGTTCAGTGGCTAGTCCAGTCGCCTTTTTGCGAGCATGGGAGTCCCTCACTCTGTGCGTAAATGGCATTCACCTCTCAACTACAAAAAAAAAAGACAGATTTCACCAGTCTTGATTTTAAGAATGGATTCCATTGGATTTCTATAGGTCTAGAACCTATTAAATACGCTACGTTACTATACCGATCGGTCCAAAAAATACTCCAGCCGATTTTCAAAGTTATGTTAACACGATGTTCGCGGGGCTAATACTAGAGCAAAAAAAGTTATTTATATGGATTACATCTTGATAGCTTCAACCAAATTAAATGAACATATTGAAATATTGGGTCACATTTTTGAATAGCTGGCTGCAAATAATTTGAAGCTTAGTTTGAGGAAATGTGATTTTTTACCGCTGAAAATCAAACACTCTGGTTAGCTGTGCTGATAATATTAATCTAAGTGATCGCCATATTGAAGCCGTTACTATCTTATTGGCACCAACTAACGAGCATGACCTTAGAAGCTTCTTGAGGCTGTCTTCCTATTTGAGAAAATTCATTGAATGCTTCGCATTTTGAATAACATTACTGAAACAAAGGGAGAGAGGTGCTAAGGCCTATATATAATAACCTATGTACTAGCAAATGATTGATTTGAAGGGTTAGGGATTACAAAAACTCTAAAAGGACTGAATTGCCATACCGAGGAATCCTAGAGTTCAGACGAATACCGTTATGCAAAACTAGTCATATTAAAACAAATGAATTCAAGCGATTAGTTGTAGTATACACTTAAAATTTTCTAGTAATACCTTTAGATTTATCAGTTGTGCTAATTAGACTACTAATATTTAATCCAATTGGTTTTTTGTTGTTTTCAAGTTTTGTTTTGCAAACAACAGAGTATTTAAATTTATTGTTAATTTAGATTGTATTCATAGTAGGTCGAGACGACCTAATTTTTAGGTGGGCCTAATGTAAGGCTTTGCTCAATTGTAAGGTTTGTGTCAATTGCCACACAATAAAATAAATATTGAACCATTTTGTAAAAGAGCACATCGTATAGACAAATTGAAAGTATTTTCCGCAATAAAGTTATGTTCATTTGAAAAGCTGAGGAGGCAATGTCTATGTTTATTGTATCGTCAGCTAGCATTACAGTTTATGAAATTTTCAATTTGGTTTCAAGTACGCTTCCATATGAATCAATTATTTTGTTTTTTTATATCCGCAGGTCAATGATATTTTTTGTTAAAAAGCCGTCGGGGCTTGTTATATTGTGTAAGCAGACGCATTTTGACACCTTTGAGTCATCTTCATTGGCACTAGAACGTCAAAATAGACCTAACTACAATATATTTTTTTAACAGATTAAACTGACCTTTCAGCCAACATGTTTGGAATCAAAGAGTCATCAAAGAGACATGAATACTTTACGCACTTTATTAAGCATAGTTTCAGCATGCTCACCATAGAGTAGGCAGTGGTCCAGGTGAACTTCTAGATATTGAACACAGAATTTATGAAGAACCCACTATTACCTGCCATTGTCAGCCATAATGTGGAAATATTTTAGATTACATTTCACTTTTTGATAAGCTGTAGATTATTTGCACTGTAATCAGATTTTCATTTGCTACAAGAAATGACTTTCTACGTAACTTATTGACGAAGCTATCCGTAGGACCTTAAAAATTAGTCCATTTCTTCCTATCAATGAAGCACAATCCGACGAATTCTCGATGGCTTAGTTTATAACAAACGCCTGGGATTACTTTTACTGTCGCATATATACAATCAATTCTTGAAGCAGAATTCATGTTGGTAGCTTGGCATCAATTTTGTAACTTTATATTTTTTGCATTAACACTATAGCCTCTTACGGGCCTTTGCTAAGAGATAGTTAAGGTATCTCATTATCTTGATAGAATGTATACGCACTTGAGAAGGTTTTATGATCAGTATCAAGCTTTGGCTGTGTGTTCATCCACCCAGCTACAATACATTCTTATTTTGAACCAGTGTGTGTCATAACTGAATGAGCTTATAGTGCGTCCAAAGATTCATTCGGACTGGAATGTGGGGTGGTATGGAGTTAGTGCGATTTTTCATTCGGAGTGAATCTCGTTGCCGCAAATGGGATTCAAACTAGGGACCTTCTGCTTATGCAGCAAGTGCTCTAACCACTTCACCATGCAACATCAATTCACATTTCTCAACATGCGCATTTAGTGCTTGCCGCAGTATAACTTCAAAAACCTTGCTAATACTACCATGGCAAGCTGATTGTGCCATATGTTTTTGAGAAATAAAGAGTACTTTCCTTTCTTTAAGATCTTAATAACTTAAGCCTTTTTTCACAATGTTGGGAAATATGTATATGTCAACATATTGCTAGATAGAACAACTTTTAGAAAAGAAAAAGGAAAAAACGATCGTTAGACTATCGGCGAACTATCTTGTAACAATCGTAAAATTTTCGCCAAACTATCGCAAAATCGTTAAACTATCATTTTCGGCAAATGTTCTATCTATCGTTTTTGATGAATATTCGTAAAACTATCATTTTTGATGAACATTCATAAAATTAACATTTTTGCGAATGTTCGTAAAGCGCTAAGTTCTAACTGAGAAATTTTAGTGTTATTTACATTTTTCTCAAGATTTTAAATTTAGAACATCGTTTTAACAAAACAACCAACACATTTCAAAAAAATCGGGAGTATGGCACCCTAACTAAATAATTACCAAAAGTTATATAGCACCGATGTACAATAAAAGTAAAAATGTTTTTAAAAGTTTTTCGTGCAAACAATAGTTTTTGAGTTAATTACGAACTATATATCGGGTTTTTGCCGAAAAAAAATTGTGGGAGCAAAAATAAATATTTACTGCCTCCCTATTTTTTAAGTTTCTTTTTGGATTAAAGGTATATAATCGCTTCTGCATCAATCGGTACAAGGTTCTCGTTTTAAGACCAAAAGCTCTCGTTAAGATTGGAAAACAAAATTTTAGGATTCCATCCCTATATGGAGAGAATCTTCCATAAGAACCTTTGAAAGCTTTTTTGGTACCCAAATTTTTAAAAAACCATCACTATTGACCTTGTTACCAAGTTTGGTGTTCATTATTGCTACAGTTTTGGGAAAAAACGACTGTGACAAAATGTAAATTTTGCTGCTTTTGATTTCATTAAGAGGAAACAGCCCTTAGAATTTTATTAAAAAACTCGTCTAAACTTTTTGCCTAAGGCTTGTTTTATTCAGTTTTCAATTAAATAAACTAAAGCACCCATGTATAAATAATTTCACATCGTTCTAAAATGACGTCTTAAAATTTAGTGTACAATTTCCGTTTTAACATTAGTTTGTACATCATTCAAAATGCCCTGTTTTTCCACCTACAATGAATGAAATTGTCTCTGATTACTACAATAATCACTATCCCACATAAATAGTTTTATTGATTTGCCCTTAAGCACATTGTTCCAATCATTATGTTTAAAAGACCCGACGAATCGTTTTCTTTCATGATTAGGGTGGTTTGTACTAGGGAAGAGACATTCCCTTTGAGTGTCTCTTTCGGGCAAGAACTTATTACTGACCAAGAAATGATAGAAGTCAATTATGGTGACGTGTTATAGAATTTCATTAATAACGCAGTGAGTGCCCGTTTATTGAATACTATTAAATTACATAGATTATGTTCGATTAATTTCCCTTATTATACTTTAATACGTATATTCATTGCTCGATTGTAATTGTGGAATTGAGCCGTTAATGATTCTGAAAGAAAATATTAATTATGTTTCTACGGTTTCAAAAGAAGGGAAATTTTGGTGGTGATTGTTTTTGATGGTTGAACTCAAACGATATTGGCACACATTTATGCCTTAAAATTGGGATCAGATACAAATGCATACAAGTCTCATTTATAAAATTCATCGGTAGTAAAAATTAAAAATCGAAGCAGGTTTATTTTGATTAAAGTTAGGAACATGTTTCAAATATTTTCATAAGCAACGTAATACTACCTCTCATGCAAATAAAACTTGTACGAGCCAAACTGGGTTAGGGTTTTAAGCGAAAATGTAAATAAAATGATTAGTTTAAACGTCACCAAAGAAATTGAGTTGAGAAAAAATAAATAAATATAGTCGTTAAGGAAACAACGTTGTTTTTATTATAAAAATTACATGTAAAGTTCGACTATAAAACTTCCGGTGGAGCCAAAAAAAAATTATAAGTGAGTTATTGTATCTAAAGAAATTGGAAGTAAATAAAAAATATACATGTTAAAACACAGAAAATAACATAGGTCAACTAGATTTTAAAAATATATCTGACTCACTTTCGACACTAGAAATACTACAGCCAATATCATCCTTGGAGTCCAATAAATACTTTCCAGATAACATTGAGACGCTCTCTCCCGCAGCAACAACAAATGTCTGAACAGCACTATATTTTTTGCCAACAGCACAACACATAGCGATACGAATATGCGTTACTGCAAAAGTCGTCCAAGGAAAATAAGTTGGGTAGACAGAACTATCCTCATGTCAAAAGGGTTTTGTACTTAACCTACAATATGTGGATAAATAGAATGATTTAAATCAAGAGAAACTTTTGCGATATGCACAAGAAAATATACTCTTACTTTAAAAGAACTCCATTTTAACCAGCGAACATTTTCTTCCAATGTTACTAAAATCATTGTCTGATCTGAATCTTAAATTTATTTTTGGTATTCATCTTATCTGAAAATTTGGAGAAGATCCAATCAAAAGTGTAGTATCTGGTTCGATGGAAAGCCCATATAGAAGAAAAATCGTATATGATTGTTGTAATCGGAGGAAATTCAAATGGCTCTAACGTCGGTAAATTTTATTAAAACTATAGAATAAAATAATATTTTGAAGAACTACTTAAATGCTGATTTCATTTAATTTAATGATACTGATAAAATTTTACTGACAAATCGTTAAATCCTGCTACTATTAGCAAAGCTCAACGAATTTTAGCCTTTTTAACTGGATCTAGCTCCATGATTTTTAGAGCTTCTGATAGAAATTTCTCAAGTTTTTCATGTTGGTAAAATAAACAAGATATTTAGCACACTAATTATTTATTTATGTTAGTTTGGAAATAAAGAAACAATGTTTTTCATGAGATAAGAATATTCCACACTAAAGCAAATGCGAATTAACTTCATTAAATTTTAAAAATTTTTTGGATGTTGAGCGCTCGCAAATTATTTTCTGAAGCAATATTTTCAAGCTCTGTGGATCGTAAAGACAGCAATGAAAATAATTGAGCACTTTTTATTAAATTAAGAAAGTATTAACTCATTCTGGCACTGTTCGAGCCGTACTTTTACGTGCCAATTCTGCACAGTGAGCTGCACACAAAATTTTCAGTAATGGAATCACAGATCCAGTAGCTTTTATTTCCTTATCCATCACCATAAATTATTCAATTCACCAGTGTTTACATTTGTTCCATCGGCGTATAAGCTTGATGTTATTTTGAGCATCAATTTAAGATCGTCAACTGCATCTATCAATAACAGCAAGCATCAGTTCTTTTGCATGCTGTTCTTTTTGTCACTGACACCAATGAATATGAGTTCAGATGATTCATTTGGATTTATCAATTTACCTTAAAAAAGAAAAAAAAAATTATTGTTTGTAACAAATAATTCAAATCGATTTAGCAAGAATAATATTGCCTAGAAAGTAAATTTTATCGACGTTAGTCAAATCAACAGATCCATCGATTCGTAAAGAGAGCGCGAAACACTCACTGATTTTTCGTAATAGTTCAGATCGGTGCGATTGAAATATTGCAGTCATGAAATTTAAATGACCAGGTAGATTGACATATTGCATTTTTTTTCGTTTTGTTGTTGTGCATCATAAGCATTACTTCCGTAGCTGCATATCGGTACGGTTATGAACGCGCCAATTTATTAAACTGCTTGCCATCCAAATAGATTGCGATCATGAGTTTTCCCATCTAGTCAATTTGATGTTTCGTTGCTTTGCTTATTGAAATTTTCATTGGTGCTTCCACTTTTTCAATCGTGCTAACCCCGTACGGTTTAATAAAGTTGTACGCCTTAATAAAGGGTTTTCCAATAAGAGGTGTTGTTTTGAATAACCCGCTATTTCAGTAGATGTCCAAGAGTTATTGTTGAAAAGCCTCTTTATCCTCAACATGTGACTGTTTGGTGCGGTTTATGGTCCGGTGGAGTCATTGGGCCGGTGGAGTCATTGGTGAATAAATTGCACTATCGAGAGATGATTAACGGTTTTTATGGCCAGAATTGGATGATATTGATCTGGACAACATTTAATTTCAACAAGACAGCGCTACGTGCCGCGCAAGCAACGAAACCATTGATCTTTTACGGGAAAAGTTATCTCTCGAAGAGGTGATCACAATTGGCCACCGAGATCTTGCGATTTAACACCTTGCGACTTCTTCCTTTAGGGCTACGTGAAAGAGGAGGTCTACGCCAACAGCTCGGCGTCGATTCAAGCCCTCAAAGATGGAATTCGTGAGGCTATCGAGGATATAGAACAGCCACTTTGCGATTTGGTTATGGAAAATCTCATGATAAGGATATGGTCCTGCAAGCGTGGTCGTGGTGGTCATTTGCCTGATGTTATTTTTCAGTATGAACGGCATACCTTTTTCTTTATAATGAAATCAACATTCGATCATTTATATTAAAATATGGCTTTTTTTTAAATATCAAAATAACACCTCTTATTGGAAAGCCCTGTATATTTCTTGTGGTATGTACTGCACAAATGTTCTAATATATTTTTTACATTAAAAACGAGTAACATACCTCTTGCAGTAAGAGTTTGCCAGAGATTTTTTCGAAACACAATGCATAAGAACATGAGGAAATTCGCAGCAGTAGTCACATCAAATGATACAATAGTTCTATGACTAGAACGGATCGATACCTGGTATTTGCCTTTTGATTGATATGGAACTGGGGCTTCTGCAAAAAAAAAAGATCAAAAAATTCATTCATGAAATACATTACATACATTTTGAAACTAATTGAAATCATACTTACGATTGCCGTCAACTTTGGCTTGTATTTTAACGTTTTCTTGCGCTGTGCCTTTGACGTGTATTTTCACCGTTGAATCCGGTACAAGTCCACAATTATTTTCAAGTGCGGGATCGGTTTAATTGGTGCTTGAGCCTAACAAATGGAACAGAAATCAAAACGATACATTTGATTATTACTTATGAAAATTCTTCGTGTGCAACTGCATAATTGAGTTGCAATAATAATTTTTCTGAAAAGTTATTAGAGAAGAAAAATGTAAGAAGATTTTGGGGTTCGGCGTGTGTACTAATTTTCATCAGGTCATAACTCTTATTAGATACAGACGGATGACGCTGGCCACCATGTTTAGAAGTGAGAGAATTATTTTTAATTTTTCTACTTATGCGAACTCAATATGTCTTTATAACAACGAATTATGTTAGGTTAATTTTCTCCTGTAAGTATTTGTCTTTGCTAAACTTCTTTATTGATCATTCGATCCTTTTGAGATCAATTGAATGTAAATTTACACGATAGTTTGCTCCACACGGAACTTCGTGCATCGTTCCGGCACCGATTTTGTTTTTCGGGTGGCTCCGATAGCTTCAGATTACTTATGAAAATTCTTTATGTGTAGCTACTTTATTGAGTTGCATTAATAATCCTTCTGAAAAATTATTAGAGAAGAAAAATGTTAGAAAAAGGTGTTTTCAGGCCATTGATTATTTCTATTTGCACATTCAACACGCTCCGTTTTCAAAGTAAATTGAAAACTGTGATTAATTTTACCCGGTGTTAGATCATAGTTGTTAGTACTACTTGAAATACTTTGCTCATCCTCAATTAAATAGACTTTTCTGTTGTTATTTTTTTTGAACACTTTATTTTTCATTTTTATTGTCACCAGATTAGAAGCCTAAAATCAATCATTTTCGAAAAAATAAAACAATTTACACTTCTCTTTTTGTAGATATTGAACTTTAAGAAAATATCAAAACGTCAAATGATGAGATTATGTATTTAGTTTCGCAGCAATCCGTTGGGTGTTTTGAATGAGAAGACAGATTCGAAAAAATACAATGACCAACTTCTTTAAATTTATGAATTTCTTTTAATTGTTTTTTATTCTTATCTATATACATTTTCATCCACAAAAGTGGATTTTTTGAGTCATGAATTAGAGTTTTGGGTCAGGGCTTTCTACTTGACTCGCGCTTATTTTACACGCTGCATTAGCGTATTTTTCTATTAGTACTACAAAGACAAATGCCTCAAAAATTGAAATTCATGTAACTTTGCTAGCATCCGTATGATTTATCCGTTTTACATTTTCATGAATAAAAGCGTTCGAGCACCCTTTAGCACATTGAAATTTAATACACAGAAGGTTATTTGTAAAGTCAATCAATCATAAAAGCTCCAGGAGGATTAATTAGAGCTTCGATGTTATGCTGGCTTGAATTTTCCTGTCAAAGTCAAGGCAAAAGCGCTTTATTTCATACTAATCGTTATAAATTTTCAAAGAATATAAAGCGAATTCCAAACAATAGAAATACTAAAACTTAATGTCCCAAATAGCTCTTTAAATTTATACGTTTTCAATCAGGACATTTAATAAAAAAAAAACAATATCAAATTCAAACTAATTCAAATTATTACATATTTTATGATTCAATTAGAAAACGAAGGAAACACCAACCAACACTATTCAAAAATTATTTGTAGTTTCAAAACAACAGTAAATTTTTATCCTGCACCTAATATGTTGTAGCTCAATTCGAATAAAATCCATTCAAAATCGTTATCTTGTTCTAATATATTGCTTAGATAATATTCCTAGCCTAAGCGTCAAATCATACCTCTCAACCTTATATGATAAACATAACATATGCTTCTACTAACTGTGGAAACCTATCCCTAAAATCTTAACACAAATAAACAACAAAACTAAATGTAGCAATAAAGAGCTGAAACTCAGAAATGATGTTACAAATAATACAAAAATAGAAAACAAACACAAATAATTTAAACATTGTTATTCAGCCACCAATACCTAAATTGCTCCGTCTCAGCTCGACCAGCTTCAACAAATCTAGCAAATGAGCATTTCCATTGGAGTTCTTGGCCTCGTGAACTCAAATTTGGAGGATATTTTATCTTCTTATCAGTGATCTGTCTATATATGTATGTGATATATGATTAGGACACAATCAGAATCAACATATTGTTCCATGTCCAAACAAAGAAGTACTTTCGGAGAAACGAAGCTAGCAGCGAGACAAATCTAAACATATCCGTCAGTACAGTGAAACGGCTGTGAAATTCAGAGGTTCACGTTCACAGTTACAGATTCCGAAGAAGCTTCAATATGAAGATATTGGCTCTTTTTACATCAACACTTTGATAAATTTTTCTGTTCGATAGATAGTGTTAATAATCCATCTAAGGCTTTCTATATAAACCAGTACATACACAAAGATATTTCCTCTCGAAAACGCTTAATGTTTGCATAGTACTAGCACTCTGGTTGAATCAGATCTCACATCCAAATGTCAAAACTGATCCAACCAAGGTCTTGATAATTTTGACCTCATGATCGATGTTTCTGGAATGAAAGGGTCGTCAAAGGGCCATGACTCCTTTTTGTTCTTTACTGAGCATAATTTTGACATGATCAGTATAGTACAGATACTTATCGAGATAGACACCAAGGTATCGAACAAAAGATTTATCAGAATATTAGAGAATCGCCACCGAAGTCGGAAACATTTTGTTTTAGCGGTAAATGTTCTTCACCAAATGGGGCCTATTAGAAAGTAAATAAAATAGTTTGACGAGATTAGGATTCCTCCATTTATATCATTTAAAAATTAATGCGAGGGTAAACAATAAATAAGTTGAGTAGACAGACCTACACTCATGTCAGAAGGGTTTTGTACTCAACTTACAAAATGCAATCACCACCAACGAATAAAATCAAGAAACACGTCAAAGAGATTTGCTCGTTTACAAGAAAATCCAGTGTTTCTCCATTTTCAACTAACAAAAATCACTCAAGTCATGAAATCCCAAAAGCATCTATGTCATTGATCTTATCTGAAATTTTAAAGAAGAGCAAATCAAAACTGCAATGTCTGATTCAATGAAAAGCCCATAAAATACCTAAATAGTGTGTTATTGTTGTTGTAATTGGAGAAATTTCAAATGGATATATCTTCCGTTAATATGATATGAATTTCATCAAACTTACAGAGTATTAGGATCTTGTGTAAGGCTACTTAACTTTTGTTGAGTTTAAAGGTATCCATACGATTTATTTGAGAAAATGTGAAATTCGAAGATCATACTATTATTAACAAAGTAGAGCAAATTTTGACTTCTAATAATTTTTTCAGATTGTTCGAACATTTCCCCTTCCACTGTCCCTACGGTACTGGTAAGGCAATTCTAAGACTTGTTTTGAAAAGATCTCATTAAGGCCTTTCCAATGACACCCTACTCGACTTACAATGGTGAAAAAAAAAATTTGAAGGGTCACCTCCTTATATGAAGTGACCCCTTTAAACCTCTTTAAAAAAATGGCCACCCCGAAACATTCAAGAAGGCACCACTTCTGACCTTTCCACAAAGGTTAATGGCTGCAGCTTCTATAGTTTCGAAGAAAAACTGCTGTGACATACAGATGGGCAGATAGATGGACACAGGTCGTGATTGCAAAAGGGTTTGTATTTTTGTACAAAACCCTACAAACCAGCACTCAATATACCGGTGGCTCTGGTATGCTTTTAGGGGATATTTGAAAGTTGTCATGGGAAGTTCGTAGCAGCTCGGAACATATTTTCCTCTATCCAATGCATTGGCTAAGAGTAATATATCTTTCACAAATAAATAAAACTAATTTGCCATTGTTGAAAAATTGTCTATGGAACTAAATAGCATTTTGAAATAGATTAGCATTTTGAAATAGATTATCTGTTCATTTGGTGGATGATCGGGAACCTGAGTTCATTCCTATTACGTAAAGTTTGGAGGAATGCCAGGGTACTACTAGTATGGTTGTCGATTGTGTCAGAGTTTCAGTGCCTTGTCACAGACGTATTTAACAACCGTTTTGAGTCTCAGGCCCTTGTAGATGTCAGTGTTTCTAATATACAGGGCTATCCGTTTCGTGATTGGGAAAGTATGACCCTGCTGTTTGACATTTGTCATAATTAAATGTCATCCAAAACGTGTTTTTTTGGCTAAAGATTTGCCATTTAGAAATATGGATCGTTCAACAGTCGAAAAACGCGTTAAAATTATTAAATTTTATTATGAAAATTGTGATTCTGCTGTATCAACATTTAGGGCTTTACGAGCCGGTTACGGTCGACAAAATCGAACTACACAGCAAACAATTTCAAACACAGTGAGAAAATTTGAAGAGACTGGATCGGTTATTGATATTGCAAGGCCTGTGCATCATCGTAACATTCGTTCTGCTGAAAATATCGCTGTCGTTGCTCAAAGTGTGGAGGAAGACCCGAATTTGTCAATTCTGACCACTATGGACGGATGTTAACCGATTATTTTTGGAGAGAAACTGAAGATTATGATCTGGAGAATATGTGGTTCTAACAGGACGGAGCCACAAGTCACACAACACAGGCTAATCGAGCACTTTTGCAAGAGAAATTTCCAGGACGCGTGATTTCAAGATTTAGTGATGTCAATTGGCCTGCAAGATCCTGTGACCAAACACCTTCGGATTTCTTTTTATGGGACAATGCGAAAGATCGTGTTTACGCGAACAATCTCCAAAATCTTGAGCAATTGAAAACCAATATTCGTGAAGTTATGGGCAAGATATTGCCGGAAATGTGCCGAAAAGTCATTGAAAATTACCTCAAAAGGATTGATGTCTGTAAGAGGTCCCGTGGAAGACATTTGAAATTTTGACAAAACTCGATTTTATTATTCAAGTTAATTGCCTTCGAGGGCGATACAATGAGTATAGCGATTTAACAACTTTTCGATACCACTTTTATAGTACGATTTCTCTTTCTCATCAAAATTGGCCTCAGTTCAAACGATTATTTTATCATTGGACTTGAATCTCTTTCCAGCAAGCATTCTCTTGAGATCTGAAAACAGAAAAAAGTCACTATGGCTAAATCTGTGGAACACGGTGGGTGGGTAAGCAATTTGAAGGCCAATTCATTCAATTTCGCCATCGTTTTCATCGATTTGTGACATGGTGCATTGTCTTGGTGAAGCAACACAGTTTTCTTTTGCAAATATGACCGTTCCCTTGCGGTTTTAGCCTTCAATCGATCGAAAAGCGCACGGTAATAATCGCTATTTATGGTGGCTTCTTTTTGGAGATAGTCAATGTATATTATTCCGTTGGCATCCCAAATACAGACGCCATTACCTTACTAGCCAACTGTTGCGTCTTTGCTTGCTTTGGATCCGGTTCGTCAACTGCTGTCCATTCAACTGACTATTTTTTGGATTCTGGTGTAGAATAGTGAAGCCATGTTTCATCCATTGTCACATATTGACGATAGAACTCGATTTCATTGTGGTTTAACAGTGCCAAACACTCCTCTAAAGCATCAATGCGTTATTGTTTTAGGTCAACTGTGAGCTCACGCGGCACACAATTTGCACAGAGCTTTCGCATGCCCAAATGTTTGTGCAAAATGGTAAAAATACACCATTTGATACCCTGACTATGTCAGCTGAGTCGTGCACCCTTCATTCGCGATCGTTCATAACCAATTCGTGGATTTTTTTAAGTTTTCTGGAATAACACCCTCATTTGGGCGTCCACTGCACTCTGTTTAGTTTGTGCTAGTACGACCACGTTTAAATTCAGCAATTCACGCCTTTACCATTTGTCTCGATGAAGCAGAGCCCAAATCATGTTTGTCAAGCCACTTTTTGGTTTCCAGTGTATTTTTTTCATCAAAAAGCAATGCTTTATCAAAACTCGAAATTCACTTTTTCATTTTTTAATAACACAACTTGCGTCGCATATAATGTTAAAATACACGAATCGATAGTCCAATTGTTGTCAAATTAATACACGTAGCGTTTGAAGGTTAGTACTAATAAAAAATCGTATAGAAAAATTTCTAGTAACGCCATCTATGTATAGTCCTACAGAATTATTGAATGGAATATATTGCCGCGTGTTTTTGGTTCGCGGCCAATAATTTTAATGTTCCGGAAAAGTGAAAACGCAATGTCTTTTAATTTAAGTTAAAAGAGTTTATTTTATCCCAAAAATGCACAATAATCAGTTTAACACTTTCACTAATTTTAGTTTTCACTTTTAAAAATCTAACAATTGTCCATGAATTTCTTATCGCAATTGTCTTCTAAATCACTTCACTACTACGAAAATCACTTTTCTATTACTCGAACAATATCGCTTCCCACACACTATCGCAGTTCCTATCGCGGTCGAATGAATGATGAATCCCCCCGTTCATTCAGCTCACCTTTATATAGGGTCTCTAATAGTTCAACTCAGTTCTCGTACATTTGTGAATTAGCGGGAACATTCCAGCAGCGTAATGAATGGAGCAGTGACACACTTTCAGATGTTGATCATGCTTGTTGGGTTCTCGTGGTTTCGAATAAATTCGTTTTGATGTTCTTAATGGAGGTGAAAACAATTGCAACAGGAGCTCGCAGAATTATTTGTACATGTAACAATATATATATATATATATATATATATATATATATATATATATATATATATATATATTTATATATATATATATATATATATATATATATATATATCTGTATATATATATATACATATATGTATATATATATATATATATATATATATATATATATATATACATATATATATATATATATATATATATATATATATATATATATATATATATATATATATATATTAATTAATTATCTTGTATTTTTTAAAAAATGCAGTGAAATTTCAGGAATTTTTTATACAACGTTAAATTAATATATGGTTATATATATATATATATATATATATATATATATATATATATATATATATATATATATATATATATATATATATACATATATATATACATATATATATATAAAGAAATAATATGTATATATATACATATATATATATATATATATATATATATATATATATATATATATAAAGAAATAATATGTATATATACATATATATATATATATATATATATATATATATATATACGTATATATATATATATATATATATATATATATATATATATATATATATATATATATATATATATTATATATATATATATCCATATATAAGTACATATATATGTATATATATATATATATATATACACATGTATATATATATATATATATATATATATATATATATATATATATATATATATATATATAGGGTGCGTACGGTATTTGAGGACAACTTGAGAGTAAAGTTAATTATCTTGTATTTTTAACAAAATGTAATAAATTGCAGGAATTTTTTATACAACGTTAAATTAACATAAGGTTATTCAATAAAATCGCCATTAGCAGCAATAACCTCTTCGATCCGGGTCCGGAAACGGTTACATGCCCTAATCAAATGCTCCTTGTTCATATTGACCATGACGGCATTAATAGCAGTCTTCAGCGAAGAAGTGGCATTATGAGGACGCTTATTGGTCGCATGCTCAACTATATCCCATACGTAATAATTCAAAAGATTAAGGTCTGGGGAGCTAAGTGGCCAAAGGTTCGGTGTTATGTGTTCATGAACATTTTCGGCCATCCAATCTTGTGTCACCATCGCTATATGTGAAGGAGCAGAGTCTTGTTGAAAAATGTATGGTCTGCTTCCGCTTACATTGTCTATCCAGGGTTTCACTACCATCTCCAAAACCTCTACGTATGCAGCAGAGTTCACTCGAAGTCCTTGAGTAAAAAATTGTGGTAGCATAACATGTCCTTCATTACTGACAACACCTAAAACCATAACAGTGGCTGACAATTTTGTGTGCATAACAACAGGAACCTCCGTATGATTTGAACATAGCCATCTGTCATTCCTGCGATTGGTCTTTTGAGCTTGGTCAAAACTTTTTCCCTCGGTAAAAAAACATAACATTTAGGGCGCCTCAGGGTGACGTTTTGATTGGAGAACTCTCTTCCCCGTGTTCGTTTCGACATGATCTGTCCTCTGCGCAGCACGTAAGACTTATACCGAAGGTCTTCGTGGACAAATCTACGAATATGGCGCTAAGAAACATGAAGCTCACTTGCAAGGACCCTCATTAATTGTGAAGGGTCCTAGTCTATGATCGCTTGCACTTGCTCTAAAAATGCTGCAGATTGGACAGTGCCAGAACGTTGTTCGTGCTTTTTGCGTTTTGCAACCGATTCAATATCACTACCTGATGCTTCCAATTCACGGCGAATCTTATGCACAAATGAACGGGCGCAATTGAGAAAATTAGAGATCTCTAATTATGTATAGTTCGCACATATAGCGACGATGACTCCATGTCTCTTCATTTCTTGAGTGATGTTGTAGTCCGCCATTTCTTACCTGAAAAGAAAAAAATAACAAAAAAAAAAATCGCGGAGTTATAGTCACATTTATGCATGCCCTCCACCAAAATGCTGAAGCATGGAATTCGAAATCCACGTCAAAATTGAAATATAGTTTATGAAGCTCATTAGTGCTAATGACATTTTGAAATATAGCAGCCATGGTTTGAGTCGTGTTTGCCATCATCTCTTGCATCATGTTTTGAAATTGAGTTTGTATTCTAGCAAACATTTGGTGCATGCTATGAGGTTGATTTTGTGTGCGCGGAAGTGCCGGTATCGGATTTGTTTGCTTTTATGTCTGTTATGTGGGCTGTGTCGTAGCAACCTGCACGAATTATCTTCTCACGTTCTTTGGATTTCGGGGACAAGCCCCGCAGCTTGTCGGACACTCTCCACCACACATGGCACATTTTGGCTTCTCTTCAATTTTCTTCGGACAGTCCGAGAAGTGAAGCAAATCACATTCAACTCATCAAGGCTGCACATGACAGTTTCTGGAAGAGTGGCCGAATCGTTGGCAATTGTTGCGCATACCCTGCCACGTACGAGAACGCTGTGACTCCACGATGCACTGATTTAATATTGCAGATGCTTGTCTCAGATTCGGGGAGGAGAACCTTGACTTACCTTGAAAGGCCTTCTCTCATTTTGATGTAATAAACTTCACTTGGGTTAAAACCCTGAGACTGCAATTTTTCCTTAATTTCTTCAACTGAAAGGCCATACAGGTCCCTAAGGACAAAATTTGAACATCTATCTTCCGGAAGAATGAATATGTGGTATTGTATGTCAATCTCAGGAAATATTTTTGTCAGTCGTTTGTGACCTGTAGGTGTTGTTGGTATGATTTGTATGCCAAGGTCAACCTTTTTTGCAGATGAGTGTGAGATATGTTACGTCTTCATAATACCAAGTATTTGGAACCGTTTTGAGGGCTCTCGAAGAGTGATTGGTACTGTTTTAGGATCCTGTATTTGTGGTTCAGGTTGTGTATTTGCAGTGTCCGGCAGTGTTGATTTTGGTTTAATTATTATATCTCTGAATGTCGAAGCTGGTTCTGGTGGTGGAAGGGCAGGGAAAATCTAGACCTCTTTCTCTTTACTGCTAATCATGCAGTCAATTTCCATCTCACTTTCTGAATCTTCAGAAGAGGCACAAGGCTTTTGTAGTGAGGACATCCTCACTTTTTGTTCTTTCATCTCAGGTGTATCTGTTTGAGAGCAAGTTCTGCATTTTTTGCAGCTAGCAACTCATTTTTGCTTTGTTCTTCAGCCAGTTCAGTATTCAATTTTGAAAGTGTTTCTTGCGTTTGCAATAGTGTTATGATACCATGCTGGGCAACAAGCCAAGCAAGCATCATTAGCGGTTAAGTCACGTCCAGCAACCACGCCATCGTTTGTCGGTATCCTTTTTGCCAAAAGAAACTATTTGTGCACTATTTGGTGTCCGCCAAATTTTAGTTCAACACAACAACAACAAATTTCGAAAAATAACTGAAACTGACCCATGTCGGCAAGAGAATACCCAGAGTCCCGTATACTGTTCTCTATCTGTCAACTCGTCTTTTCTTCAAGTGCTTTCCTACTCCTCTTCCTAGCTTCCCTCTCTTTCTTACTCCACTTTTTATCTTTTATCTCTTCCTAACCGCTTTTCCAATTTTCTATCTCCTTTTCTCCTTATCTTCTTCTCTAGCTGTGCCTTTCTTCTTTAACCTATCTATTTCTCTTTTCTATGCACTATGCAGCTAGACTTTGACTTCAATTACAATTTTTCAATTCCTTTATAGTATATGTTCCTAGAAGGTTTCAAATTCTCAATAGAATTAGAGACTAAAGTTATTTTGCAATTTACATAAAAGTTTAAATATTTATCATCAACGTAGGAGTATGACTAAACAAAATTAATAAGCAAAGATAAACGTTGTAACAGCTTTAAATGGAAGACTGCCCTATATTTTGCACCGCTCTAAGTGATTGATTTCAACCATAATATACGAGTACATATTTCAAATGCATTAAATTTAAAGTCCTTTAGCCCGTACAGGCTAAAGAAACACAATACTTTAATGAATGAGTTTTCATGTCTTGCCATATTACCAACGAATTAATATCTTAAATCTTTTGATACTCTACACCTCCAGGCTACGGTTATTGAAAAAGCTTTTTTTCATAGCAGCATTTCATCTGGCTGAGTTTAATTGATTTACTGGAATAAAAAGTCTTTAAGACATGGCGCCAAGATGAAGTTAACCACTAAATACGAACAACATTCATTAAGTTTCGAATGAACCAAAAACTTAAAAAGAAAAGCGAAAAACAGACCATGATTTTTACACAACCTCAAACTAGAAGAACATATGGTTGAGAGAGTAAGAGAAGGCAAAACTAATAAAGCTTCCATTTTTTGTCCTTTCAAATCGAAACGGCTGTTGGTTCCAGTCGCGCTTCATTGATGTCTAGAGAAGAACAAGTAATTTCCCTATGCAAAATCAAATAAAAAATCAAAAAATACAACTTGAAACGAAAGAAGAGTTTTCTTTCTGTTTCTTCTTTTAACTATACTTGTACTCTGTAAAAATAAATGAACCAGATAGACTCTAACCATACATCCACCATTTAGTTTCGTTGTTTTTATAATTTCCGCTTTGTAATTAGTTTGTGGATCTGCGGTTATACTGCTGGATTGGTAAGGCTGCAGCTACTATTCAGTGCTGGGCTGCAATGTATTCTTGCTAAGGTGGTGAGGGCTTGGTAAAAGTTCCACGAAGAATCGGTTTGAAAATAACTCTCTAAATTGACATCTGAGAGGATTTTACGATGAAAGTATCATGTGTTTCATCTAAATTGAAAAACAAGGTTATCATTTTTTCATATTTTCTCGTAATTGATGAGCCCTCTAAAGCAAAGGGCTCTTTTCAAATTGAGATTTTATTCAGTTTCCTCTAATTACAGAATTATTTATGGCTATATATATTTAAGCAATGAAAAACTTGCTTTCTAGTTATAATTTTTATCACCTTACGCTCATCAAATTATTAACTTAGATTTGATCTATACTCAACATATATTTTTTGATAATCCAGATTGCATCCAATTAACTATTTGTTAGTACAAACAGATAAACTGAACACTTTCCCTGAAATTTTACGAATGTTTCGAACTTACATATAAAAAAATCCCCCCTTAAATTTTTTTAAAATTTTTGGTAAGAAATTAATTTTTGAGAGACTATCATTTCTGATCTTTTCACAAAGTTTGAGAATTCTAGCTTCTATAGTTTCCGAGGAAAGACGGACAGACGGATGGATGGATGGAATGTAAATCTATACGATAATTTTTTGCCCTACAATGAGCTCTTATTGCTTCATGTGGATATCGAGCTCTGTTTCGGATTTTCGAAAGTAATTTCAAGCTATCGGAGCCATCCAAAAACAGAGATCGATATCCGCACGAAGTAATAAGAGCTCATTGTAGGGCAAAAAATTATCGTCAAGATTTACATTAAGTTGATATAAAAAGGGTGAAATGATCAATTAAAAGTTTCACAAAAACAAGCACTTGCAGGAAAAAACAAACCTGAATATAATTCGTAGTTACAAAAACATGTTGAGTTCGCATAAGTAGGAAATTCCCGGTCCCACCAGCTTCTCTCCAAAACATCAAATGATGGACTTCATTGCTACCTCCTGGTACAGCGCCGCGTTGGGTTTAAGCCTTCCATCCTCTTGTCTTTATAAACCTGTGCAAGCCTGAAGGATTTTTCGCTCTACTAATCTAATCTCACTCCATTTTGTTTTCGGAGCTCCATTCCATATCATCACCACATATGTGATGATCGGACAAATCAAAGTTTTATAGACCAAAATCTTAACTAGCTTGCTCGTGGCTGACTGTTTCCTGAAAAGAAGTATAAGAAGATGGTACGCATGTCACTTTTTTCAAAATATTGCCAACGTGAGCACTAGAGGTAGCCTTTTAATCCAAAACTACCCACAAGTACATACTTCGTTTGCCTAGAGGAGTGCACCATCTGCCCATTAAACTCAAGCCTGGAATTACAGATGTCTCTTGCACGACGACCAAAGTTTTTTTCGGGGGTTCTTGAACACAATAAATTTACTTTTCATTGCATTTAACCTTGCTTTCCCGTTTGCGGTTATATGTATTAAGAAATATCAAATATTTTTGGAGCCTCGTCCTAGCAAAGTGCAAATTATGCTCAGATGAACACACTTACAAGACGTCAGCGAAGAGATTCACCTGGATTTCGAGAGTTGAATGTATTGAAAAGAAATGAGCCTAATAAAGACCCCCTGTGGGATCCCCGAGTCAATGCAAAATAGGTCAACCTAGCTCCACCAGCCGACGCGACGGCAGTTTGTCCCCTCATGCAGCTGCCTACAATTTTTACAATATGGGCCGGAAGCCAAAACTTATCATTTTGTAGAGAAGCCAATTGATCCATACACAGTCAAAGGCTTTCTCCAAATCGATCAGGCAAGCTACAGCAAGCTTATTGCTTCGTCAACTTCTCGTTATTTTGGCTGTGAATACGTCCACAGCATCCAACATAGAGTGGGCTTTTTTGAAGACAAATTGTCTTTCCGGCATAATTCTTGCCCCCACAGAGAATTGTATGATACCTTCAAGCATTATCCTTTCAAGCAGCTTTCAATATTTGAAAGCAGCGAAACGCTGAAGATCATGCACTTAATATCTGTATAACCAAGCCCAATGTACCATAAAAGAAGCTAAATTTTCATATTACTCTAGGAAGATGGTAAA
This sequence comes from Odontomyia ornata, assembly GCA_963969285.1. Taxonomy (NCBI): domain Eukaryota; kingdom Metazoa; phylum Arthropoda; class Insecta; order Diptera; family Stratiomyidae; genus Odontomyia; species Odontomyia ornata. The sequence goes on from OZ017740.1 coordinate 143,357,069, forward strand.
CAGTGGGGGACAACTCATACGAAATAAGGAAAATAATAAATGAAGTAAAAGATAATTCATCCCCCTGGATCATGTCATAAAATTCTGAATTTTTTGGCATGGACTCTAATAATGCAGCACACCCATGTGGAACAGCAAACTCGCTAAACCACTTTTTTCGACAATTGGTGGAAAAATTACCGGGGAGCTTTGTGACAAGTCAATTAGCTATTTCAATATCATAAATAGCCCACCTTAGTCCATATTTCATATTCATCAAACGATTAAAAGAGAAGTATTAAATATAGTCGAAGATTTTAAAAAAATGCAGCACCAGGTATTAACAACATCACCACACATGAAATTATTCTAGTCAAAGAGGAGATAGCTGAACCACGGAGAAATTTTATAAACGAGCATATTAGAAATGGAATATTTCCGGATGAAGAGAAACTGGCAAAACTAATTCCAAAATTCAAAGGAGGAATAATCACCACCCTGTTACACTTTTGACAGCCTTTAGTAAATTATTCGAAAAACTTATAAATAATCGCTTAAAATTTTTCTTAATGGACAATTCTATCATAAATCTGAGGCAGTTTGGCGTTCAAAAGAATAAGATTACTTTCAATGCGGTACTTTCTCTCTCACGTTACATCAATGAAAGACTTGATTAGGGAGACTATGTTATTGCAATTTTCGTGAACCTCAAGAAAGCTTTTGATATGGTTGATTATGATCTCTTACTTCAAAAACTTGAATTGTATGGTATACAAGGCAAATCGAAACAACATTTTAAAAGTTATTTGGGGGGAAGGTTTCAAAGAAAATCACTTAAAAATGTCTTGAGCAATCTAGCAGCAATAAAATCGATGATACTGTACTTATTTTTTCAGGACATGATAAAGTTGCCATAGAGAATATTGTCAACGAAGATCTAGATAAATAACGTTCATGGCTTATCAAAAATAAGCTAGCACTAAATACTGCAAAGACAAAAAACACGATTTTTAAACAGAAGAATAAGGAAGACATAGAAGTTGACCCTAAAAACTAACGGCCAAAAATCGCAAAAACTGTTTGAAATGAAATATCTCGGTCCTACCATAGATCATCGTTTGACATGGTATCCACACATAAATAATTTAAGGAGACAACTAGCACCAATGATAGGAATGTTGCGCAGATATATTTAGATGTTTTCCAATGCATATAAAGAAACTTGTATTAAACGCATTTGTACTGACAAAGCTACATTCTGCGGTGCGGTGCCTATAAAAATATTCTAAACCTTCCAATTCTCACTCCAACTACGGACCAATGCACTCACCTTCAGTCAAATCATTACTATGGAGAAAGCTAAGTTTATCTTCAAATGTCTAATTTCCAGTGAATCGGAACGAAGCCGCTTAATAAAAGTATCAGGAATTAATCCTTATAATTCAAGAAATGCGAAAAATTTTGTAATACCTTACGCTAGAACTGATCGACTAAAGAACGATGCAACAAATAATGCTCTGCGTTTATAAAGGGTGGTCCAACCAAAATCACGATGTTAAGCGTGAATAAAACAAATTTTTTTTAGAGAATTATGTTAATATTTTTTATTATAATAGAAAAACCGATGACAATTATGAGTGGGTCAAAATATCGCCCAAATGCTCGCCACGGATACGGTGGCGTACTACTATCTGATGGTCCATATTTTAAATGACTCTGAGACATAATTGAGGTTCAATGTAGTTAATGTGCTGAATTATCTCATCCTTTAACTCTTGAATTGTTCCAACGGTGTCAAATCATATGTTTGTGGCGGCCAATTAACATCGCCACAACGTGATATAACACGGCTATTGAATTTCTCGCGCAATAGAGCCATTGTTTTGTTGGTTGTGTGTCAAGTGGCACCATTCTGTTGGAACCACATATTGTCTAGGTCCATAACCTCAATTTTTTTGATACAAGAAGTCCGTTACCATCTCGCAATAGCAAATACCATTCACGATAACTGCTTGGCTGTCCTTATTTTCGAAGGAGTACGGGCCGATGATGCCGCTAGCCCATAAACCGCAACAAACAGTCACTCTTTGTAGATGCATCGGCTTTTCAACAATTGCTCGTGGGTTCTCATTTGCCCAAATGTGGCAATTCTGCTTGTTAACGAATCCACTGAGGTGAAAGCGTGCCTCGTCGCTGCAGATGATTTTCTTTTTATAGTCACCATTCCCTTCGACTGTTCAACCAGCCATTCGGCGTATTGCAAACGCTTAAAATAGTCAGTAGGCTTCAGCTCTTGAGTCAATTGAAACTTGTAAGCTTGCAAATTCAAATATTTATTCGAAATTTGCATCAGTGATTTTCGTGCGATGTTCAATTGTTAGGCAGGACAACAAGTCGAAGTTGACGGCACTTCTGCCACACTATCGTGAACAGCAGCAATGTTTTCCACAAAACAAACTAAGCGAGCATGCACAACTGATTTCACGTTTCCTACAGACCCGGTTTGATGAAATTTGCGCACAATCCTCCCGATTGTGGACACATTTTGTCGAATATGCTGAGCGAAAAATCAACAATTGCACGAAATGCATTTTGATTAGAACGTCCATTTTCGTAAAAGGCTTCAACAACCTTAACGCGCTGCTCAATTGTGTACCTCTCCATGGATAAATTCGTCAAACACTGAAACAAAGAAGTGTCAAATTAAGTTGGACGCAAAACTTGACGTTAAGGTTTGGCTAACAATTAATATGGTGCGTTATGGTTGGACCACCTTTTACAACAATCTTTCAGCAACAGTGAAAAACGCAAACTCATTATTGGTTTTTAAGGAATGAGTTTAGGAACATCTAATAAATTCAAATTAATGAGAAGTCCGGAGGATTGAAAATGCAGTATCTTAGGGGATATTAGACCCTCACGTCAAGATACTTAAAGACAACTAGTTTTTATAAACTCCGAGGGTTTTTTTAACTGCATCGTATTATAGTATTTTTTTTTATCTCTGAGAACTGTTCACGAATCAGAATAGACTAGCAAGAAAGGAGTACTTCACCGCATTTTGTGTGCCCCTTATACAGCTATTTTAGCATTGCCTGGAGGCACACGTAGGAATGGATGACGTGTGAAGTGCAGATCGGACGAGCATTGTGCGACGATGAAGGAGTGATGGAGAAAGTGGTAGGGAATGGAGGTATTCAAAAAAAACCTTGAATTCTTGGTAAGAGTTCATATATTTCCAATCTTCTTTACTCATTAAAACTATTTCAATTTATGCGGTGATGGGACTTGCCTAAACAATTCCTAATTTAGGTGGTGATGGGGCTTGCCTAAAGTGTTCCTAATTTTGACAGTGATGAGGTTCGCCTAAACAGTTCCTAACAAGAAAATTTTTTGTTATGTAAAATCAAAGCATAATAAAATTTCTTGGCTATAAATCACAATTGTACGTAGAAGGTAAGAATGCAGATCTTTAAATAGTTTTAAGTTCAGATGTGATAAACAGTTGACCACTTTTTGCCAAGTTAAGTATGCCTTATGTAGGCCTACTGGAGCATGCCTAAATTGAATCACATTATTTCACTGCATATAATGTACATTTGTGAAAACTGGGAAGTATTTGTTGAAGTGAAGAGAATAGTAAGCATTATGAAGAGTTTTATGTCTTTTGTGTTGATTTTGCTAAGAAACTTGTTTGTGTTTACGAACTGTTTAGGCAAATTCACATCACTGCCTAAATTAGGAACTATTTAGGCAAGCCTCATAACTGCCTTCATTAGGAATTGCTTAAGTAAGCCCCATCGCAGCCTAAACTAGAAACTGGTTAGGCACTACATTCGGTACATAGTATACTCGAATAGTATCCACACTCCATCAACCCTCCGGAAAAATCCGAACACAAGCCAAACAACGAGCCATAAACCTTCGGTAGCAGGTAGGTAGGTAAATGCTGACGCGAGGATTGGCGCGAATATGAACATATGCTACGATGAGAGATTCCAGGATTACCATATCTCAAAAAATCAATAACTTTGCAGAAAAACAAATTCGTTCCATACAATCTTTTAGTTTTTTATTAGGATCTGGCAGCACTTCCATGTTCTGAAATGCTTAAAAGAACACGTGCGTCGGAAATTTTATTCGCTTTTTGCCTTGTTTCTTGAGCATGCCAGGCCTGGGGTCAGCTGACGTGCCCCGGATCAGCTGACGCGCCCCTGGAAAAATTCGAAAAGTGTGCAACACAGGGTAAATGAAAGGTGTGGGTACTAGCTGAATGTACTATGTTCGGCACTAGGGGCCTAATGCGGAATTCAAATTTTGTCCTAATGCACCTTTAGGCATACTTTATTAGAGCCTAATGACTGTTCCATATTTGTACTGGAAAATTCAAACCGGTATAGCTTCTTTCAATACCATTCAATACCATTTTTGATACTTTCAGGAAAGGTTGACCTTACAAACAATCATTTGTGTGTCAAATTTTATTGAATTTGAGGGCACCCTTAGGATTTTATTCAACAACATTTGAAATTGATACATCATACCATTACTAGCAAGGTTGACAAAATGTTGGCTTCTGACGTATTTGTTGTTGTTATACTCATTAAGGGCTACGAGTAATATCATAATCTTTGGATGAAGTGCATTCGATCGAGATGGTTGAGAGTTACATGAAAATTTCGTGAGTTTCCCTTTCAACTGCTCCCTCGGTACTGATGAGTAATTTTAGGACTTGTTTTGAAAAGATCTCATTGAAATCTTTCCAATGACACCCTACTCGACTGCCAATAGTGAAAATTTTTTTTTGAACCACCTCCACTATGGAGAGACTCCCCTTGAAACTCTCTGATATTTTTTTTGTTACCTTAAACTTTCAAGAAGTCACCACTTCTGACCTTTCCACAAAGTTTAATGGCTGTAGTTTCTGTAGTTTTGGAGAAAAACTAGATGGACGGGAGGACGGACAGACGTACCTACATCGAAATTTCAATAGGATATTCTGTTTCAGTATAAACCCTTAAGAACGGATCGAATTTAACCGGAATTATCAGAACGAATGTCCACCTTCTTGCCAAATGATTACAGGAATCAAACTTACAAGTCTGACGAAGTACATATCAATTTGTGGAAATAAGAGAAGCTGACATTGGAAAAGATTCAAAAACTACCACAAATTTGAAATAATTGATAAGCTCTCTCCTCTCATGTATCAACAATATTTACTGGCAATTTATGGACTTCAACCATCCCTCGTTACCAATGTTGAAACTACACCAGAAGAATATGTGGAACTTAATCCGTTCTTATTTCAGCAGTGAAGTCAGAAGCCAGTGGCTAAAATAACTGAGAGGTTCTGGTCCACAGGACCCAGATGTCATATTCTCAATAGTGAATAGCATATTTCGTCAGAAGTTTCAACTGCTGATGTCGATCCTAAACTCGCTAGTAACAAGATAAATCTTCTAGATGGGGTTAGTATTGAAGTTAACAGTACAACTCCAGATATAGCTAGAAATAGAATAATATGTGATGGATTATAGAGGCTTGTCCAGATTAGAGCTCGTTTTGAATTTGTTCACCTATCAAACCCCAAGAGATGGAATCAAATACGTTTAGAAATTGTTGTATTAAAATTTTCGGATTTTAAATGAAGCCTGAATGGCGACCTTCAACTTTATACTAAGCGCAAATTTTCTTGATTATTTTGTCAGCTATGGAGACTTGCATCTCAAATTTGGCAGGATAAACAGTAAGTAAGTAAGTGGTATTGACAGTATTCCCAATATAGTATTACGACATTTCAGAAATTATCGCCCATGGTTCGACAAAATGTTGAGTAATTCATTTTTCTCAAATGAGGAGAAAAAGAAAAATGTATTCGCAATTTTCAAAAAAAAAAGTTGCTGTCCAATCAAACTACTGCCTAACATCAACAAGGTGCTTGAAGTGATATTAAGCAAATGTGAGTTGGTACCAGATTTCCAGTTTCCGACCATACATGAGATAACGAAAGTGACTCCAGATATTTTTTAGAAGATAAACAGTACAGAATGTGTTGGAGCTTGCCTTATTGATATGAAGGAAGTCGTCGCTATGGTTTGGTTAGATTTCTAAACTCCTTAAAGATAGTTTCCTCAGACACCTCTTCGCCATGATGTGTAATATGTTGCACGCAAAATAATTTCTTATAACTGATGGAAACCTGATGGAAAAGCGCGACTTTTATGTCTTGAATGGTCTACAGCAGGAAAAAGTTATTACACCACCCTTCCATACTCATTCACAAATTATTGAGCGACTTCGATTTTAACGTATCTCAAACGTGAAACCCATCATACTTTATCACTATTATCAAGTAATTTTAACCTTTAGGTAATTTTGCTTGGAGTTACACTAAGTCTCTGGTTTTCAGGGATAAGCCAGCTTCAATTGTTGCTTTGGAAGCCAATATCACTCATGTCATTCGTGAGATACCGGCCGCTATGCTGAAACGCATCGCGCGAAATTCGACCCTCAGGATAGACCATTTATGGCGTAGTCGTGGTTACATTTTAAACGCGATAATCTTTAAAAGTAAATGTCATGACCACTAAAATTTTTATTTTCGAATTCAACTTTCTGCCTTTTATTGGTATAACCAAAGCACATAATGAATCAATCTATATACGAGGTGTGCTCAAAAAGTATCGCGAATTTTGAATTTTCGCGGGTTACGTATATTCGAATTTCGATTTTTTTGTGGCGTTATGTTGGTACTCATGTCTGTCACTTATGCCAACAAGCTTGGCCATTTTGAATGTTCACTTAATTGGTGATAGCTGCTTTACTTGCACGTGTTTTCAATCGCCTTCGATTTTTACTTATTCAAAAAAATGGATCAAAGAACGTGTATCAAATTTTGTGTGAAAAACGAAATTAAGTGCGCGGATGCATTCCGAATGTTGACTGTGGCATACAGAAAAGCTACCTTGGACCGAAGCAACGTTTATCGGTGGTACAAAATGTTTTTAGAAGGCCGAGAAGATGTGAACGACGAAGAGCGTGCCGGACGCCCGAGCACTTCAACAACAGACGAAAAAACTAATGAAGTGGAGAAAATGGTATTGGCCAATCGTCGAATCACCGCTAGAGAAGTTGCTGAGGACCTAAACATATCGATTGGCTCGTGATATTCGATTTTTATCAACGATTTGGGCATGAGACGGGTCGCCGCGAAATTCGTACCAAAATTGCTCAATTGCGACCAAAAACAGCAACGCATGAACATTGCTAATGAGATGTTAAACTCTGTCCGCGACGAACCAAATTTTCTCCAGAGGGTCATAACTGGTGACGAATCGTGGGTTTATGGTTATGACGTGAAAACCAAAGCTCAATCATCTCAATGGAAGCTGCCGCATGAACCAAGACCGAAAAAAGCGCGCCAAGTTCGGTCGAATGTGAAAGTTTTGCTGACAGTTTTCTTCGATTGCAGGGGCGTGGTGCATCATGAGTTCTTGCCACAGGGAAGAAAGGTCAATAAGGAACATTACCTGCAAGTTATGCGCAATTTGCGCGAAGCAATCCGCCAGAAACGCCCGGATTTGTGGGAGAACAAAAATTGGCTTTTGCACCACGATAACGCCCCTGCTCACACATCGTTGCTTGTGCGCGACTTTTTGGCCAAAAACAACACACTAATGATGCCGCAGCCACCGTATTCCCCAGATCTGGCCCCCTGTGACTTTTTCTTGTTTCCTAAACTGAAGAGGCCCATGAAAGGACGACGTTACGCTACGCTTGACGAGATAAAGACGGCATCGAAGGAGGAGCTGAACAAGATTAAAAAAAATTATATTTTGAAGTGCTTCGAAGATTGGAAAAACCGTTGGCACAAGTGTATAATATCTCATGGGGATTACTTTAAAGGGGACAAAATAGATATTCATGAATAAATAAATAATTTTTGAAAAAAAACAAAATTCGTGATATTTTTTGAACACACCTCGTAAGTATACATATATATATTTATATACCTACTGTGATCAAAAAATAAGGTGACATTTGAAATTAAACTGCGTGGACTTAATAATGAATATTTTGTCATGTAAATTTGACATAGATGTCACTGATAGTACTACCAACCTTAAAACTAAATAATTCTCCAAATCCTACGACGCGCGCAGTTTAAATTCAAATGTTTCCTTATTTTTTGGACACATTAGAATATATATATATATATATATATATATATATATATATATATATATATGTATATATATATATATATATATATATATATATGTATATATATATATATATATATATATGTATATATACATATTTATATATTTATATATATATATATATATATATATATATATATATATATATATATATATATATATATGTATATATATATATACATATATTATATACATATTTATATATATATATATATATATATATATATATATATATATATAGATATATACATATATATATATATATACTATATATATATATATATATATATATATATATATATATATATATATATATATATCTATATATCTATATATACATATCTATATTGTCGCGGGTTATGGTTTTAATGTTCCGGGAAAGTGAAAACGCACAGTCTTTTATATTTAGTGAATAGATTTTATTTACTAAGAATGCACAATCATTAATTTCACTATTTTTACAAAAATTAATTAAAATGCTATTTTTCACTTATCTATAAATTTATATTTCAACTATCTTCACTATCAACTAATATCGCGTTTAATTCGCACTCCACACTATCGCAGTTTCTACTATCGTGGTTATTACTGTTCCCTCATTCATTCAGCTCGGCTTTATATAGAGTCTCTAGTCGTTCAATCCATTTCTCATACATTAGCGAATGTTCTGACGAGTGCTACCTGGAATATTCGAGCAATCCTGAATGGCCGCAGTAACGTCACTTTCAGATGTTGATCACGGATCTAGTTGGTCCATTCTTGTGCTTTCGAGTACATTCGTTTATTGATCATGATGTTAATAATAGTTGCGACAACAATTGCGACAACAATTGCGACAACAATTGCGACAACAATTGCGACAACAATTGCGACAATAGCTTGCCGACTTATTTGGACATATAACAATATATATATAATATATATATATATATATATATATATATATATATATATATATATATTTATATTTATATAGATATATTATATATATATATATATATATATATATATATTTATATATATATATATATATATATATATCTATATATATATATATATATATATATATATATATATATATATATCTATATATATATACATATATATATATATTTATATATATATATATATATATATATATACATATATATATATATATATATATATATATATATATATATATATATATATATATATATATATATATATATATATATATATATATATATATTGGACTAAAACAGGAAGTTGGGCTGGCCCCATTGCTATTTAATTTAGCTCTGGAGTACGTCATCCGGGAGCTACCTGTCGATACACGAGGTACATTACTATACAAGCTGAGCCAAGTGGTAGCCTCTGCGGACAAAATCAACATTTTGTCACGGTCATCAACAACTGCTAATGAATTCTTCTTGAAACTCGACATTGAAGCAAAACTATTCGGCTACAGATCAATAGCGATTAAATAAAGCTTATGACGCAATTAGGGAAAAATAACATACTTCAAATACACAAAATATCACACGTGACGAATACAGTATCAAAAATGTGAGCGATTTGTGTATTCAGATGCCAAAATAACAAGAACCGCTAACGGAAGGTACGAAATACACCGAAGAATACAGTTCAGAAACAAAATATTTTTTTTCAGATTTGACCATCTTGAAGACCAGCTTCGTGCGCAGGAAAACACATCTCCAAGTATACAATTCTATGATAAAAGCTGCGCTATGCTATGGGTGTGAAGTATGGACCTTAATTCAAGCATCCGAAAATATATTGAACGCCTATGAGGGACGGGTCCTGAGGCGAATAATCGAAGCGCAGCTAGACGGCGACCAATGGTGAATTCGACACCACTATGAGCGGAATGACATTTTTGACAAGCTGGAGAATGAACAGCAAGTAAACATGTGGTATTGAGAGGATTCCCTATATAGTACTACGACGTTTGCCTGAGTTTGCTTTCAGAAATTATTACCCATGGTTCAACAAAATGTTGAGTAATTCATTTCGAGGTAAATTTCTCGAGAGACATTTATCTATTCCGGAGAATATCTTATATATGCATATGTATCTTATATATATGTATGTATATATATATATATATATATATATATATATATATATATATATATATATTTATATATGGGATATAGCGAAATTTGTGACCACCGAGAGGTTGCAATTTTGGTCCGATTTTCACCAAATTTCCAGGTAAGATGTATTGAGTAAATATCTTGGTTAAAACAAAATGGCGACCGTTTTCGACGAAAAATCGTGATTTCTGTTTTGACCAAAGTATAGCTCTGATTTGGATGAAAATTGGTATAAAGGCTCACTGATATATGTGATGAATTCCACAATAAAAGGTCCAAAGTCGGTACGGCTAAAACAAAATGGAAGCCGCTCAAAAGTCGAAAAATGTACAAAATTTTTTGTGGTCCAAAGCTTTTAACTGATATCGATGAAATTCGGTGGTTTGATAAAAACTGTAAGTGCCTAAAGAATTATGTAAAAAAACTGGAGGTCAGCAACTTTATTTTAAGATAGAAATTACTTAAATCTAGAGACTTTGATATTTTGATGCCTGTGCAAATTTCAAAATGGCGGTGGTTTAAATATGCGTTTTTTTAGATTTTTGTGGCTCTCTAGCGGTCACATTTTCCAACGGATTTCGATGAAAGTTGAGATTATGGATCTCTGTACAAGTTCTCGTATTATGGAAACAATTATTAAAATTGAATGAAAGATAAAGTAGTCGAAAATTTCAAGCCTAATATTTGCACTAAAAATTGAATACTTTTGCCCTATCTAGAGTACAACTCCAATTTGAACGAGATTCGGCATATTGATTGATGAGGTCCTAGCATATAAAGATTTAAAATAATCCAAAATCAAATGCATGCATTCAAAATGGCGGCCCCCACAGGTCAGAAGACAAGCGCAATTCGCTATTTTAGTAGCAACTGCAATAATGAATATTCTTCATGGAAATGTTTTAAATTACTTAACTTGGAAGTATTTATATAGCAGACCATTTTTATGATATTTTTAAAATATTTTTACATTGCTCTAAAAAATTGCAAAATCTCGACTTGTCTGTCTGCTCATCCGTGCGTCCATTTGTTCGTGCGTCAAAGCAAGTTCTCTCCCAAACCACATGAGCTAGAATGAGGAAATTTTTTACGTATGTCTAAAGTGGCGCCTCTGGAAATTTGCAGTGGAAAAAAAATATTTTAAGGTGTTTAAGGGGGGGTCTCCCCATTAAAAGGGGTAGCTTAAAAGTTTTTTTTTTTATTTCGGTATCCCTCTAGCAGCCAAGTTTCTCAACAGATTCCGATGAAACTTGAAATTATAAGATATTAAAGCAAGTTAATTTAACCTGCGAAAAATTATACAATCGGGTAAAAAGTGAAGAAGTCGAAAATTTACAACCTAATACTTCTAGCAGCCATTTTCAATAAAAATTCAAAATAGTGATATATTAATGGCAACGCAAGTGCTGGTTAAACTTTTAAGGAAATCTTTTGAAATTAACTATTTGAGCTATTTAAGCTGACAAGTTATCGCCTTTGTGTGGTAACCACTGTAAAATGTGTAAACAACAAATGTGAGAAAGACGAAACCTTTATTTTTGTGTTTATAACAATTTATTATCCGCCGATTTCCAATATGTGATCCATACGTGTGCAACTCAATTTAATTAGCGAAATATTTGGGTCTCTAAATACGAACGTCCGCAGATTCTTTTTGTGTTAATAAATTGCAGTGTGGTACTACGAAAATTGCAGTGAGAAGTCTAGTAGTAGGCAAGCCAAATTCTTTTCCAAAATCTTACACTACATACGAGAAATTTACCTTTCCCGCTGGAGCTGCGAACGGGGATTTTTTCAAATGGGGAGAAAATGGCCAAAGTATTTGCAATATTCAAGAAAAATAAGCTATTGCTCAGTCAGACTGTTGCTTAACATCAACAAAGTGTTTGAAATGATATTAAACACATGTATGTTGATACCAGATTTCCAGTTTGATTTTCATAACAGACATTCGATCATACATGTGATAACAAAAGTAACCCCAGATATTTGTTGGAAGCTGAGCAACATAGAATGTGCTGGAGCATGTCTCATCGATATGAAGGAAGTCTTCGCTAGGGTTTGGTTAGATTTGTAAACTCCTTGAAGATAGTTTCTTCAGACACCTATTCGTCATGATAAGTAATATGTTGCTCGCAAAATAATTTCTTATAGCTGATGGAAATTTGTTGACAATGCGCGCCTTTTATGTCTTGAATGGTCTACAGTAGGGAACAGTTATTGCACTACCCTTCCACACTGATTCACGAATTATTGAGCGACTTCAATTTTAGCGTGTCTCAAACGTAATCATTAGTGATGACCCGATAATTTATACGGCCGAGCAAAAAGCTTTATTTGCTCAGAGCAACCTACAAAAAATGCAATTAGCAAAAAATACTTCAAATACACAAAATGCCACACTCGCTGAATACAGTATCGTAAATGTGAGCAGTTTATGTATTCACGTGCCAAAATAACAAGAACCGCTAACGGAAGATACGAACTACACCGAAGAATACAGCTCACAAACAAAATATACATTGAACGCGTATGAGGGACGGATCCTGAGACAAATAATCAGAGCGAAGCTAGACGGGGATCAATAGTGAACTCGACACCACCATGAGTTAAATGACATTTTGGACAAGCCGGAGGATTTAACAATTGTAAGACTTTGGAAGTTGCAATGGGCTGGCCACATGAATTGTGTGGAAGAAGATCAATGAATATATACACACACTCACGTATATATATATATATATATATATATATATATAAATATATAAAAATATAAATATTTATTAATTAAATAATGAGACTGATTCCATGAAAACCGAATATTTAAAAATTATTCTACAATGCTGCCCTCCCTTTCAAAGTAGTCCCTTTGGGCAGCTATACAACGATTCTAGCGCGTTTTTCATGCTTCGTAACATTTCTGGAACACTTCAACTGGGATGCCCGCGAGTACCCTCGTCACGGCCGCCTGGATGTCCGTAATCGTTTGGTTTCCGGGTCGTATTGGAAAAACCATCGCCTGTAATAACTCGATCAAGCCGTGTGGGATCGTTTTCCACTTGTTCCAAACAGTCTTCTGCGACGGTCATTCGATGCTCCTCTTGCTCGTCAGAAAGGTTTTTTAGAACCGTCTTCGAGCACAACTTTTTCATCCCAAAAACGTCGGTTAAAATTTGTCTGACTGTTTCTCGATTTTCTCCCAAAATTTCATGCATGTTGTTACTGTAATTTTTAAAAAAATGTTGTTGCACAAACGGACGGATAGACCGGTTGCAACTTTAAATGTGTTTGGTAAAATTATTTTGAAAAACATAAGAGATATGCCAATTATTGAAGTTTTCATCCTGCATTTCATTTATTTATCGTGGGACTAAATGAACAGCCTCAATTATTTTTCCCTGACTTGTTGACTATTGCCCATTTAATAATTTTTTTTGATGTTTGTGCTTGTTTTGGAACATTGAACTAATGAGTGGAATATATGTTAATTATCATCGTTTAGTGTTCTAAAGTAGATGGGAAGGTTCTCCATGCTTCAGAAGATAAAAGACCAATGTGGCTAGCTGCGAATATAATTCAGGCAGTTAAAGCTAGAGTAGACAATTTAAAGAAATCAAATCCAAAATCAAACTCCCACATCCTTATTTCAAATGAATGTATTCTGCGAAAATTTTCTTGTTATCTATGTACTTTTTTCACGATTGCAAAGTGGGAGTTGTTTGAAATTTATTTTATTACTATTTGTTTATTTACTTTAAAATCAAAGCCTTTAGATTTGCCTTTCTTGCCTCAACTTTTATGTTGAATATGACTGACTACGTACGCCGAAGGTCCTGGGTTCAAATTCTGCTAGCGATAATGAGATTCGTTTTGAGTAAGTCTTTGGACGGACTATAAGCTTATTCAGTCGTTAAACATACCGGTGTAAAATCAGAACATATAGCAGTTACGTGGATGAATGTTCAGCCAAAATGATAATAATAATAATGTAATACCCTTATAATCCCTAAACGAAGGCCGGATAGAGACTGTATGGTTAAATTAAGAAAATATCTAAGAATTTCACAATTACCAACAGGCCACGATTATTATCGGTATATAATTTTTCTTTTAAAACAGCTTTTAGCATTGATTGGCAATGTTTTCTCAAATTGTTATTACATTACTCAATAAAATGGCGTAAAGTAAACTCCAAATCGCATATTTTAACAATCATTGTTATATATATATATATATATATATATATATATATATATATATATATATATATATATATATATATACATATATATGTGTGTATATATAAGAATGATGATTGTTAAAACAGGCGATTTTATAATTACTTTAGACCATACTATACAGTAATCTAATGACGATTTCGGAAAACTAGAAACTTGTTTAAAAGACCAATTTCACACCGATAATATTCGATACCTATGGGTAATTATAAAATCCTTACCTGTCTCACGTACGCAAACAGCATCAGACTTCATAAAATCAGCCGGGCTTTGTCATCATTTCAGATTTGGTTTTTGCTTCACAGTTCATTCACGACTGAATGAGTGAGTAATAGTCTCCTGATATACCTGGGCTGTGTGAATCCACGTATTAGAGGCTTTCAAAAGAATATCGGGTACATTGCAATGGAAAAACGTGGCGTTTTTTGTAATCAGCATCCATTGAACAGTACTAATGAAGCCGGACAAAGTATCTTCTTTTTAAATAGTATCCACATCTTCAAATGCGACCACATCTCGCCTTTGAATGTCCATCATCAACTTTTTTGTACAGATGCTAGTGACGCTTCAATATAGAGTTGAACGTTGGCTAGAAATCGATATGGTTGAATGAATTGCACTATAAAGTAAGTCTTCACAATACGTTTATTTAAATGAACGAATGTTGATATAGAGTTTGAAGGTTTTCAAAGAAAAGTCGGGTGTGAGTTTCCGAAAAAGGGCGTTTATTTTCATAATAATTATTAATATAAAGAAAATTTTCTCAGGTGCGACAATTCTCAGAAATGAATATACTTGTTTGAGAAAATTCATTCATCCATCAAAATAACAAAACCAGAAAAAAATAAATCAGAATACTATTATAACACTTAATCAGCAGTATCTTGAATTTTACTTTGTTTCCTTTCAGGATTAAAACAAACTGATTAACTTTACTTTCCAACTCTGCAGAAGCATCCGATTTCACTTCGCCATTAGATACTAATCTGCAAAATGCAGCGAACATTTCAATCATTTAACTATCTTAGGATTACGACAAGATAGGAAAACGGATCCTTTAAAGCTCTGACAGTGTATTTACGTAAGGCACAGATTTTATGCCTGGAATAGCAAGTCGAAAATGTACATACGGTGAATGCAAGGGGTAGTAAGTAGGCTTTTAACTCATCAAGGGGTGATTGATCGACAAGAAGTTTAGTGGCGGACATTTGAAAAGCTAAAAACTTTTAATCAAAGTAAGAAGTTCGCAAGCCATTTACAGATTTACTACTTAATCAGCTAAATGGCATGGAATCCAATTAATGCAAATTGGATAAGCGATTATATGGAAGGCATAGCATTACGTATCTCGAAAAGAGTTTTTGTTGGCTTTGCTAATTGACTTTTGGTAATACCGGTAAACTGAAACTTAACAAACTACTCACGCATTTAAATTCGTGATTTAGTGTGATTCAGAGCTAAAAACTTTATGTTTCAGGGAAGTGAGCATCTTTTTCGAAGTATTTATAAATGACACTCTTCAAAACATTAAAATCTTAAGTCGAAGACAGAAGCACAGCCCAGCATGTAAAAGATATTGAATCAAGTCCCAAACAGTTCGGCAGCTCATACTTAAAACAAGTTGCGAACCCAGAACTACGCTCATGTGAAAACGGTTTTGTACTTAACCTACAATATGTACATAAATAGAATGGTTTGATTCGAGAAAAACTTTTATGACACGAACACAAATATATTCTTGCTTTAAAAGAACTGACTGAATGACCTGAATCCTAAACTCACTTTTGTTATTCATCTTATTTGAAAATTTTTGAAGTGTCTGGTTTGATGGAAAGCCCATACAGTAGAAAAATTGTGTATGATTGTTGTTATTGGAGGAAATACAAGTGGCTAGAACGTCGGTAAATTTTATTGAAACATAGAATAATATGATATTTGAAAGAACTAGTTAAATGGCTGATTTCATCCAATTTAATGATACTGATACAGTTTTACTGACAAAAATCAAATTTTTTTCAACCCAAAACATTCAAGAAGTCATCACTTCTGACTTTCCACAAAGTTTCATGGCTGTGGCTTTTATCGTTTCAAATAAAAACTTCTGTGATGTACAGGCAGATGGCCGGAGGGACACAGGTTGTGATTTCAATATGGTCTTATATGTTGGTACAATACTCTAAAAAGACCTGGTGCAAAACAGGAGAGAAAGAAGTCGATACAAAGAGCCCGGCATCAGGCACTACTAGTAAAACTCCCAGACGGCCGATCCTACGCCGAAGTGCTGCCGGATATCAGTGGAAATGGAAGGCCCAAAGACACCCACACTGCCATTAAAGCAGTACGACTAACATCGTGTGCCACATACTGGTCGGATTTGGAGCAGAGGCCAATAATAAAGAAGCATTCTGCGACGCAGTAAAGAAAGTCCTCGGCAAAAGCGTAACTTTAGCCTCAGTCAAGCTAATGGGCACGATCTAAATAAGAGGACCCGGCCAAGATATAAGAGGCCATCAAAAGGAAGTTTCCTAGTGCGGGCAATAGCAGTTGAGGCGTACATGAGAAACCTATAGAAGAAAACGTATGGCCATCATTGACTTGACCGAAAAGGACGCCGAACAATTTCTAAATAAGGTTAAAGTAATAATAGGGTGGGTTATCTGCAGGATATGCCAGAGAGCAGCGTTTCTTCAATGATTCAAATGCCTTGGCTATGGTGACACTGCACAAGTATGCAAAGGACCCGATAGTAGTTCCCTATGTTACAAGTTCTGTATAATGGGACATAAAAGAAAAGAGTGTAAAAAAGAGGCACACTGTATTCTGTGAAAGAATACGGGGATCAGGGAAATGTCGGATTTCCCAGGAAGCCCCAGCCAAGGCAAAATCAGAACCCGCATCCTGCAGCTAAATCTATACCGCAATTCAACCGTCCAAAATCTGCTTGAGCCATTTGCGGGGGACATGAAGGCTGACTTTTTATTGCTGAGTGAGCGACACCATGATAAAAGATCTACATGATGGTATTCTAATAAAACTAGTACGACTGCCATCTGGGTCAAAACAATGGCTTTCAGGCGGAGAGTTGTAAATGGGGGAATGTCTTCGTGTGAGCTTGGTGCTCAAGGACCGCCTCCTTGAGTGTGTATCTAACGCTGAACGAATCGATATCACCTTTTTTCCAAGCCAAGCCGGATGCTTTGGAGGGCGCTGTTTCAAATCTAGATGCCAACGAGCTCGTTGGTGGAGATTTCAATTCTAAAGCAATCGAATGGGGCATGCCTCAAACAGATCCGCTGGTAAACGAATCCTAGAAATGATGGCCAGGCTGGCGCTTGTTGTTATAAGCACCAGAAATACGCCGGCTTTTCACCGTTTTGGCTGAAGAAACCATACCGAAAGTGATACTCTCCTTGGAGTTCTGAGTATGGAGGATACGCAATTGGAGAGAATTAGAGAACTACTCAGTCAGTGATCATCAGTGCATTCTGCTTGAGATCAGTGATGTTGTCTCCTGGCATCCGTGTTCGGGACTTTCTACAATCGGGTGGACCATCGAAAATATGAACATCAAAAGCATGTGCTCCACATCACGGCAGGTGCTCCACTGCAGGGAGACACGCAGGGGATGGAAGCACTGGCAGCTCAAGATGTGGTGAACTCAACTATGAGCATCATCACGACTGCTAGCAACGTTTCTATGCCCCGTCGGAAACCACGGCATGGCAAGCTTCGCACAGCTGGAACTGGAAGAGGCCATCCTTTCCCTGAAAGTGAGGAAGGCTCCAGGTCCAGATGGTGTTCCAGCTGAGGTGTTGCAACTTATCTATCACCGTTGTCCTGACTTGTTGTTAAGCACATTCAACACTTGCTACGGGACGGGATTTTTACGATACGATACGCTGGAAACTCCTTATCCAGTCCCAGAATATCTTATGCAACTTCTGAAGGACTACCTGAAGAATCAAAGCATGCTTAATGACTCAACACAAGACCAACGAAGAATGGAGGTTACATTGAATGTTGTCAAAGTATCTATTCTTGGCACAAAATGTGTCTAACAACGCACTACTGAGACTAGAAATGCCAGATGAGTCGCGCTGGGTTGGCTATGCGGTAACTGGACCCACCATTGAATAAGGGAAACTTAGACTAAGTATACTAATGTACCGAGTGAAAGACTAGATTACTGCTCGTGGTTTTGGGTTAGCACCGGAGAAAACCGAAGTGGTCATTTTCACAAAAAAGAGAATCCCTATCTCTATCTTGACAAAGAAGAGAATCCTAGCATTGGAGACATACTAACCAAATTGAAGCGAGCAGTGAAGTCCCTGGGGCTACAGATCGACTCAAAAGTGAGTTTCTCTCAGCAAATTAGCGCAATGGCTGAGAAAGCTGCTTCGGGAGTATAGGCTCTGAGTGGACTTATGGCTGACCCAGGGAAACCCAACCCATCAAAAAGACACCTCTTAATGAGTGCTGTACGGTCAGTGCTACTGTATTGAGCAGAAATATAGGGCAACCTTCCCAGTAAGTAGTTATACCGAAAACGCTTGGCACAGATACAGAGAAGAGCAACACTGAGGATTGCATCTTCATATCCTACAGTCTCTGATTCAGCAGTGAGAGTTATTGCAGGCGTGATACCTGTTGTACTCCTTGCGAGAGAGTGCTGCGCTATTTACTTTACGTGAGGGAAACAGTTGTTTGCGAGGAGAGCCAGTGCTCAAGCAACGATTGGTAGCAGTCCTGGGTAGATTGCATGATGGAAAGGTGGACTACGCCCCACATCGTGGATGTAACAGTGACTATATCGAAGGCCTAGTTGGACTGACTTGTACCTGACCACGTTTTTGAGTGGGTGTGGGTGTTTTCAGTCTTACATGCAGAAGATTGGTACGTCACGGTCCCCTAATTGTCCGTTTTGCCCAGGGGAAGAAGACAATGCTTGCCACACATTTTTTGCATGCATAAAACGGGACAGGCTGCAAATGAGCCTCTACAAGGAGACGGAAGAGCTCACCCCGGATAGTATAATCGTGGTGATGCTCGAATTGGTTGACAAATGGAACCTGGTGGCACATTATGTTTGGGCAGTCCTAAAAGTTAATAAGGACTCACAGCAGCCGGGGAAGTTGGTACTGGGGGATTACTTGTCTGGCAATTCCTCTTCCTTCCTATCATTCCGCTAGAAGAGGGACCCCCAACTTGAAAGCATCTCATGGTGTAACCAAAATGTGACCTGACCCAAAGTAATATGTCAAACAGTTACAGGCTGATTTCTCAAATTGCCATAGGACGTGTTTAGTGGGTAGTCCAGTCGCTTGCAAACATCGGAGTCCCGCCCTCAGTGTGTAAATGACATTCACCTTCCAACCACAGAAAAAATACATCACAGAACTTTTACGCTATCGACATAATTTCGCTCTCCAATTTATATAGTGATTAGCAAAGTAATGCATAAGTCACGCATCATCCAGACTCGGCGTATCAGCCCGGTATCATTAAATGCTGTATCTTGTTTATCCCAACTTATTTGGCCAAGCTCTCCTCTTGAATGTGTATGTAGTTAATTAGATCTACTAAAAGAAGCTTGGGGTGTGTGGTTACCTGGAACAACTGTGATCTAGCACTTTTACTCCATTTCTATCTATTGAGTTTGAGTTCATTGTAGTTCAGAAGGTTGCTGTTGTGGTCTTCATGTAACGGAAATGGCTTGCATTTTGTCAGCGTTAACTTGTTTCTTCCGCCTTTGCAAGTACCCCAAAATAATTTCAATGGATCAATGAGATGTAATATATGCAAGTGTGGTCAGTATATAGGGAAATTTGAATGCTCTTGAGAATATGTGGAATGTCCGCAGTGTATAGGGTGTACAGTAATAGGGAGAGTGGTGATCTTTGTAGTAACCGAACTTGAATTGGTGGCATGTTGGATAGTTTGTCATCAATTTTGACGTATAGAGATTGCTCTGTTGGAACGAGTTCATCATTTTTAATCAAACGTAGTGGAATGGGAAATTCGCTGGATGCCAGATTTTGTCAAAGGTTTTTCCTATTTCTGCGACTCAACACATTTCTGATATGTTCAACCACCCTTGTTAGCCGGTGCTCGGTAGAGTGTCCAGCTTGAAAGCCACATTGTTTAACGAGAATAATTTCCTTGATCTCAATATATCTGGTCAGCTGACTTAAAGTGCCTTTTTATTTTCTTTTCGCCAATTTTGCAGGAAAGCAAGGTCTGTGTCTGGTTTCGTGATGATGATAATGATAGATGCCGTTTTCCGTGGTTTAGGGAATTTGCGTAAGCAAAAGTTATTGTTAATGATGTCCATCAGGGCTTATAAGATGTTGTCTTTTAACCATTTTTGCATGGTATTCATCAAAGAATCAAAGGCATCCGTTTGTATAGCGCACTTATCATGTGTTTTAATGCAAGTAAGTCTAGTGGTATCTGTGTTCTGGGAAGCTAGGAGTCTTTGTACAGAAGACTCATTTTCGTCTCTACGCTTGATGCTCTCCTTAGGGGAATAATTCTCACAAAATCGTAGTTCAAGAATGTCTGCAAAGGCTTCGGCTTTTTCTGTGCTGTCGTATTTAAGAGCATTTAGCCCATGAATAGGAGGGATTTTTTTTTTCAACTAGAAATATTTTTAGGGGCACTAGAAGTTATTTCCACCAGGTTCAAGGCTCTGCGAAAATCCTTCTCATATGTGCTGCAAATTAGTAAATCTGATCATGAATTTTTTGGTTAACAAGTTGGCTTTGGTTTTTAACCGAGGATCGCCCATGTTTGTAGCTCGTCTTCGTAGTTGATTCCTACTTCAAATTAGGAGCTTAATATTCTTAAGCAGCTTAAAGGCATTGTATTCCCTTACCGGTGTTTGGGCTGTATTATTATCTTTCGTGAGTACGATTTTGCTGGTAAGTTTTAAAATGCTATTGTTGATACCACTGGCTATTTTAACAGATGAATGAAGCTTTCTGATAACAGGAATTCCTAAAAGCTTGCCAATTGGTAATTTTCTTGTTTTTTAAATGTTCATCTATGAAGGGTTCCTTTATTAAAAAGTGCACCCGTTTGTAGTTAGAAGACCATAGTTGTGGTCAAAGTACCATAGTTCAGATATTGTGGTGGAAACCTCTTGAGATTTCAAAGTCCAGGATGTTACCGGAATGCCGGTCATAGTGTGTTAGTTCGGTTGGCATTTGTAGTCTGCCATCAATAGCTATGACATATCTGTTAAGCTCAGCTCCAGCTCAATTGCTTCTCACAGCACCTCAGGCATTATAATAGGTATTGAAATCACCTATCGCCAGAAGTGGCCCTTCTAGCTCAAAGAGGGGACTTAGGTCTTATTAGAAAGTCTGACTTTGAGAGGGGCTGTACAATGACATGACTACAATCCAAGCTAGTTCGTGTTTATTTTGATTGCTGCTGCTGTGGGGTTTTAATCAGGCAGTGATTCACATATTTGCTCACAAAAATCACAGTTCCGCTTTACCTTTCTGTCAATCTATCATATCTGTATGGATAATAATTAGGAAAGCTGAGACAGGTTCCTGACTTCAAAAGGGTTTCCTGGATGAGAACTATATTAAATCTAGAGTCTACTATAAACTGCTTTAACTTGCCAGTCCTTTGTGATAGGAAGTTCGCGTTCTACTTGAATATAGAAATGTGAATCATGGAGGAAAAAACTCTGCACCATTATGGCCATAATGTTTTGCATCATCAGTTGCATTCTTCACAGCATTTTGATGAGAAATTGCTCTATATTTGGTAGAGTGAATGTGGTTTGTGGCTGGGAAGGAGCTGTGGTGGTTTTCATGGAGTTTGGTTTTGAGGGTTCGCACTGGTTTGTTGTTTGTTTTGGTTCGCGGCTTCCATAAAACTTTTCTTAATGTTTTTCGGATTTTCAGGAAATCCTCCGTATTTGGTGGGATGTTCTCCTCCAAAAATTTATATTTTTATATTTTTCGTTGTTTTGTTTTTTGCAGTGTGTTAAGTGATGAAGGCCGTCGCACTTTATACAGCGAGCTTAATCGTGGAAGTTGCTCGATGAGCGGCCAAATTTTTGACAATTTTAACATACATCCTGCCCACTACGTGGCTTAATTGATTTGATTTGGCAGATAAGATGACAGATTGTTCTTGCGTTGTAGATCTCAGTTTCTGCTTTGGCAGAATGCCTTTTACCAATTTTGAGGAGCCGGATCAAAGTTTTACGTAGGAAGCCTCAATGGGGTGGAAACTTCGTTGCTGAAGATTTTCTTTTATTTCTTCTACCAATAGTCCATGAAGACCGGGAATTATCTCGTAAAGGAGGAAGAACATGCCATACTGCCAGTTGTGCTCTGTTAATAACTTCGTCATTTGTTTATGATCCTGGAGGATGGAGGTATAATCTGGATGCCAATATATACGGGTCGGGCAGATTCGTATTTGATATTTGTCTGTGTTATATGCGTAGCCAACATTGTCCATTACCCCGGTTCGAGGGAGATTATGGGGTCAGTTTTGAGACATGCCTCATTATGGACATCCGAACGTTTTTGCGGCTCATTTTGTTTGGGAGGCGGGATTGATGTCGATGGTGTGGAGAGTTTCCTCTCTGTGAGAGTTTTTTAGTTGCCATTTTTGGGAAAAAATCCGTTGGGTTTGGAAGTGGCAGGGCCAGAAAATTTTGTAAATTTTCGTTTGAGTCCACTTTTTACCTGATCAGACCCTGTAGCTTCTTTTGAAGACAATTCAGATATAAGAGCACAAAAACGCTTACCCAGAAATGCTGGTTTAGATCTCATCCGTTCTTCTCGATCCTCACAATTTGCAGTACTCAGCTTCCGAAGGCCGCCTTCTTTCTTCTCACGAATTTATCGTCTTCCTTTTCTGTTCACTCATACACTTCACAACTTATTCACTTTTAAGAAGTTACGTGGATTAATTTATCCACTTATTAGAAAACAATTTTACTTAGTAACGTGGATCAATTTATCCACTTATTAAGTAAAAACAATTTCACTTTCCTTTAAACCTTCATTATATGGTTTTCATTACAGGACTAACTTAAAACTACGAGTCGAGCACAATACGAGTATATAGGCCCAAAAATCTTATCGTACGGCTTACCAGGTCATTAGGACTTTTACAAATCTTTTTGGGTTTTTGGGATTTCTTATATACTAATGATTTCTCACAATCTACTAATGAGCTAATGAGTCCTTTACAGTTCATTTATGGCTTGTTTGGGATTCTCATCTTGCATATAGATTTTAATATTTTTGGATCTTCATATATGCTAATGAGTCCTTTACAATTCATTTATGGTTTGATTCGAATCTCATCTTGCATATAGATTTTATTATTTTTGGGTTTTCTTACGTGCTATTGAGTCATAGAGACTCGTACATTTCATTTGTTTTATTATGTGCAATTGACCACTTCCTTGGAATCGTGGTTATTTGTGTAGTCAGATGGTCTGAAGTTACTCCTCCAGGCCTTGTAGAACATTTGTCCTCAGATTTCTAACTTTCAAAAAAATAGGAAATGTATGCTAAAGTTAGCGCAAATGGTAATGCGACGATAGGTATTATAAATTTGAAAAGGTTGGGTCCTTCCAAGTTTTTCTTTGTTTTATATATATAAAAAGTGTTTGAATTTAGCAGCTGTAGATAGTACCGGGTACTTTTTAATAGTGTTTACTTGGGATAAAATTCTTAGAAAACTTTCAACGCTAATTTTACAAAATTTGAAGCTTACAATAAATTTCTTAAATTATATCATCCAGTACGCATGCTTGGCCAGAATATTTGTAAAAAGAACGGTATTCAGATAGATTTTGTACTTCAATTAGTTTACAATCTGCTGATTTTAATTTATGAATAGATCTAAGGTGAGTGTCCTGATCCGGTTTTTTAAAGAAAATAAATCGATGCCATTTTTGAACAGAATATTGGTTTTCTTGTAGATAAAGTTGCAAATTTATTTAATTAGGTAGAGGAGATATGGTTACACAGGTTGCTTTGGGGATGCTTATCAATAAGATCGTTGGAGTTATTCCTGGAGTGGAAAAAAATTTACGTTTCCGCTTCAGTCTCTGCGGATGTATTTTATAGTTCTTATGCGGTTTTATGTACCGAATGGATAGTTTTGCTGGGTTGGGATGTTTGACAAGTGAATCGTCCAATTTGGTATTTTTCCGATTTTCATTTCGTTTTTTAATAGTCTGTTCCTTATATCCTTGTAGCCTAGCAAATATTTCTTCATTAGATGTGTTACATTCGTTAAAGAATATGTCTGCTGGCTTTTCCTTATGACTGGATTGAACGAGATTATTATAACAGGATACACATTCTTCAACCGGGTTAAGTTCCAGGAGAGATTTGTTTTCTTGCTTAGATCTCAGAAGGAAAGTTCGTAAATTTTCATTCAGTGAACGATTCACTGCTTCAGTATCTGAGTTGCCGGTCTTGTAGTGTGGTGAACAAAAATGGTATTCGATCGATTTCGATTTGATTTCCAGCCAACTCTTTGTTTTTTCGGAATCTAAGGCGCCTTCATTATCAGTCACGATAAGTTTAGGTTTGCCCATCTTGTTAAAGATTGCGCGGAATGCGTGGATAATAGTATCTCATTGTCTATTTTGAATCTGTAGGACTGTTAAGAACTTTGAGAATTTATCCAAACATGTGAGGTAAGGAGAATTCTTATCTTTGAACCACATGTCGACATGATATATATATATATATATATATATATATATATATATATATATATATATATATATATATATATATATATATATATATATATCGTATATGCTTGGCAGTTTGACTGATTTGAAATTTTAACTTTGGGAGGATTCTTGCGTATTTTGTTTGAGTACATATGGAACAGTTATTAATAAAATTTGAAACCTGCTCTTTTAGGTAAGGAAGGTAATACCTCTTTGATATTATATCATATGTTCTGCTTATTCCGGGATGGTTATTTGTTCTCTGTTCTTTGGCAATTAGCTCGTTGATTTCAACTGTGTTGCAATCCCAAATGATCCTATTTGCTTGAACTATACAAGCTTTAGGATTATCACACTTTCATATATTATAATGTTTTTGAAATTGTAGAAGTATTTCTTTATTAGGGAATTTGACTCCTGTGGTTCCTATTTGAGGCACATGGTTCTGGAGTATGTAACTTATGTTCTTATCGTCATTTCTTCAAATGTAAATATTAGTCGCGTTTTGCCATTAAAAGTCTGCTTTTTGCGATTGTTTGTTTTGGCTAACTTGAAGACAAGCTGTTTTTTGAAAACTATCAAAGGTTTTTCAGAGATAGCTATGTAGTTTAGATTGTCGTCCTGAGCCGTATGCTAACGAATTCGTGTCGTTGTTATTTATTGTATGAACTCCCACTCTATAAAGTGCATCAGCACCATAGTTCTCTTTTCCTTTAATGTATTGGGTGATGAAGTCGTACTCCATTAGTTTCACTTTCCATCTTTGCAATTTGGCGTTTTGTTCTTTTAAGTTTTCTAGATATACTCATGGCTTATGGTCGGTTTGCAATAGAAATTTCCTGCCATATAAAAACGGCCTGAAATATTTACTAGCCCAAACTATGGCGAGCAGCTCTTTTTCTATTGCAGCATACCTTGTTTCGTGCTCGTTTAGGGTTCTAGATGCAAAGATTGCAGGTTTATTATTTTGGCTTAGAACTGCACCTATTGCAAAGTTACTAGCATCTGTGGTCAAGGTAAATTGTTTCTCGAAATCCGGATGGGCTTATATTGGATCACTCAAGGTATACAATTTTAATTTTTCGAATGCGTCCACATAATCTTTATCAGACACATCGACTTTTTTACATTTTTTTAATGTCATAGTTAAGGGTTTGGCTATTTTGGCGTAATCTTTAATAAATTTACGGTAAAATCCAGTGAGCCCCAGAAATGATTTTACTTGCTTCTGGGTTGTACGTATAGGGAACTCCTGAATTGCTTTAAGTTTTTCAGGTTTTGGTCGGGTGTGAAAACATGTCCAAGGAATTCTGTTTTTTTCCTAAGAAAAGTGGTTTAAGAGAGTTAATTTTTTAATTGTGCTTGCCAAAGCGTTTGGAAGATTTTCCGCAGACCAACCTCGAGCTCTTCGAGTGAAGTACTGAAGATTAGGATGTCATCCATATATACAATGCAATTTTTGCTAATGTATGGTTCTAAAATGGAGTTCATGAGCCACTGGAAAGTTGCCGGTACATTTTTTAAGCCAAATGGCATTCTAGTATACTCAAAATGCCCTTCATCTGAAGAAAAAGCGGCTTTATGGTGGTCTTCAGGTTTAATATCAATTTGTTGAAAGCCCTTTACTAAGTCCACCGTCGTGAAATAGTTTGCATTCTCTAATTTACCAAGGATATCGTCAATCTGAGGAATGGGGTATTTGTCCTCAATTGTGATGTTGTTAATTTTTTGGAAATCAATAACCAGTCGGTGTTCTCCTGGAGTTTTTTTTGAAACAACCCAAATTGGTGAATTATATGGTGACTTAAAAGGCTGTATTTCTAATTGCCTGAGATCTTTTTCGATTTGATCTTTTACAAAATTTTTTACAGAATACGGGTACCTATAGTTTTTTTGATAAATAGGAGTATCTACCATAAGCTTGAGTTCGTGCTTCACTTTATGTGTGAAAGTTAATGGGACCTCTTTCTTGTACTCTAAGTCTTGAAATCCATTTTTAATTCATTCGATTAACGAACTTTCTTCATAAGAATAAATTTCGCTGTTATCATTCATTATTTCAGGCTCATAGAATGATCCTGCGATCGCTTGATATATTTGGCTCTCATTTGTGTTGAAAGGGATAGTGGTTTTATTTATCTCTATTGGATGATCTTTAAAACTAATGATTGTGTTCATGGGAACCAGTATACTTTGACCAATAATACAGTCGAAGTTTTTTTTTTTCCACATCAACAAGTTTCCATTCAATTTTCGCTTGAATGTTGAACTCTTGTGGAAATTTGGAAAAAAATCCATAAATTGTTGACAAGGTACCATTAATGGAAGATATATGCAAGGGATTCACTAACATGTGCTGCGTGTGATGGGCAACAAGGTTTTTGGTCGTTAAAGAGATAGAGCATCCAGTGTCTATAAGGCATCGAAGCTTTTTGTCTTCGCTGGTCAATAAAACAATGGGTAGCCAGTGTTTTCTACCGAGGCTGGCAGGCGAAAATTTATGTCAGCATGGAGCGATGTTGAACGTGAAGAAGCTGTGTTCATAGAAACGTCGGAAGGGAGGGTTAAATTGAACTATTGAAGTTTCCTCGGGTATTTAGTGGGATTGCCCTGTTAAAAACTTGCGGGTTATTGTGCGCAGGGTAAACATTGGCACTTGTTTTCCATGGTCCTGCGCAAAAATTGGGAGGAATCACGTTGGGGTCTTGATGACCACTAGGATGGTTCGTTTTATGAAAAACTTATTCACGCCTCTTTGACCCGTAATTTAAATAGCCAGTATCCACTAGGACTTTATATGTGTCCTCTAAAGTTTCCGGCTTATAAGCGTGAATAATAGCGCGTATCGGTTCAGGACACTTATTCACAAACGTAGTTTTTGCAATTTGGTGTTTTGTTTTGATTAATTCATTTTTTTGGGTGGCATTATATTCCTTTCTATAACTAATTTTATGATTTAATTTAAACAGACATTTATATACATAATCATACAGCTGTCCTGGAGTTGTGAAGCGGGCGGCTAATAGTTTCTCCATCAATTTTGCATCGTTTCTCGCTGATACAGTATAGTTTTAAACTCATTTCTATCAATGTGTGTGTTGACGGCGTCAGTTGCATTGATGAATGGGAAGAGGTCGACTTGATTTCCATCAAAAGGAAGAATAGAATGTATATCCGCCGATAACTGATTGAAATCCATATTTGAATAATCACTAGGGCTTCCTTCGTACAGTGTTGTAAGTTCGATTTCTTCCTGCACCTGCTCTGAGCCCTGATGGCCACTAAAATTCAGGGATGAAAAACCCTTGATTTATTCATCCAGAGTGCTTCGTTCAGGGTTCCGACTGCACCAGTTACGTGGATTAATTTATCCATTTATTAGAAAACAATTTTGCTCAGTTACGTGGATCAATTTATCCACTTATTAAGTAAAAACAATTTTACTTTCCTTCAAACCTTTATTATATGGCTTTCATTACAGGACTAACTTAAAACTACGAGTCGAGCACAATACGAGTATATAGGCCCAAAAATCTTATCGTACGGCTTACCGTACCGTATTAGGACTTTTACAAATCTTTTTGGGTTTTTGGGATTTCTTATATACTAATGATTTCTCACAATCTACTAATGAGCTAATGAGTCCTTTACAGTTCATTTATGGCTTGTTTGGGATTCTCATCTTGCATATAGATTTTAATATTTTTGGATCTTCATATATGCTAATGAGTCCTTTACAATTCATTTATGGTTTTATTCGAATCTCATCTTGCATATAGATTTTATTATTTTTGGGTTTTCCTACGTGCTAATAAGTCATAGGGACTCGTACATTCCATTTGTTTTATTACGTGCAATTCACCACTTCCTTGGAATCGTGGTTATTTGTGTAGTCAGATGGTCTGACGGAACTAAGATTTCAATGTATTATAATGCTCACACGGAAGCGCGGCATCCACTTTCAATCTCTATCTAATTAATTTTACTTTCACTCACTAGTCAACCACTTCGAACGTCCGCAACGATTCGTGGCTTCTGCAAGATCATCTACCAAAATAATTATCTTTGTTTCCGCTTTTGCATCATATTTAGTGTCTGCCTCTATGGATAGGTCAGATTTTTCAATACAATCCCCTCGTGTTTCAAGAAGATTTCTACTGCAAACTACCAGGTCACGTACAAGCAAACAAATACTTTTGAACAAGTTCGAATACAAGTAAGTAAAGTTATTAGAGTTCAGGTTATGTTCATTTATATTATCTTATCCAGGTGACAAAGTATATTATTTTTTTCACTAATGATTTGTTGAAAACAATAACAAAATATATCTGCATTGCATTGCACCCATAACCTGGTTCCACATCTATAGGCAAAGTGTACTTGTCTCTTGATTTCACAGAGTATGGAAGTATAGCAAAACGTCAAGTGTGACGAAGTTATTAGGCGCGAAATTTGAATGCAACATTTCTCAATATAAAGAGAGTGCACATATACTTTTATAATCGATAAACATTATTTGGATAGATGGAAATAGTTACAAGTCAAATCAATTCTAGTCAACGAAAAAACTGTCCTCAATCAACTCAAAAAGCATTATCTTCTGTGCCAAACACTTTTAAATAATTCATCGGAGATGAGCTTCAGACTCCTTTTGGTTCTTGAAATCATCAGTTCCATTCCTGCAAGAGTGTCAACTGTAAAATTAAAATTGAGTAAGTGTCGATGGAATAACGACATGTGAAAGAACATTTAATAACTGAATGAAAGTGTCACAAGTTGTGAGATAAGTCGCATACACCCCGTTGTGGATAGAATCAACTGTCTCATTCTCACTGGGTAATCGAATAAGGTCTGCGTTATATGATCGATGACAGGAAAGTAATTTTCATTTTTTATGTTCTTACATCAAGATACAGCGAGACTATCCATATATTCACACAACCATACGCTTTTTGCAATACCTATTCCTTTAAGAGTATGTTTTTCGTCGTGATATATCGAGTTTGTTTGAAGAAAATATTGAAAAAGTGTCAAATATTGGAAGAAAGTTAATTTAACATGAAAGTCTGCGTAAGGCAGGTCGCCACGTTTTTGACGTGACTTTGATCGAACATAAAGTAACAGTTTTAAGATTTGATAGCATCAATAGAGTTGAAATGAGGTCCTTGCAAGAGTCAAAAGGGTCCTAACTTTGAAGACATTATATATCACGTATGTTTCCTGCAAAGGGAAAGTTTTTCCAACCTTAAAGATATTTTTTTAATGACATACTATGTGCCATTTCTTTTGAATTTTATAATGCGTGCGAACTTTGCGGAAGTTATTATCAACGTTGACTTTATTATGAATTTAATAACACAGAAATCTGGTTCACATCCGTTTGTAATGAGACGACCATATGGTGTGGTCAATTTCAAGCCTTCATACTGCAAAGTGGAATTCAATTAAGCGTTCCAGCGTCTTTCATGATTTGGCGAACAAAGCCAAGATTCTTAAATGAAATCCTCTCAGGAGCCCACCACTCCTTCATTAGTGAATAGCATACTCGTATGTATGCATGCACATAAGTTTAATCCTATCTACCGACATGCTGTGGTTTCAGATTTCAATTCAATGTCTCTTGCTGTGTTCCAAATAAATCGCTTCTTTGGTTATGAGGCTCAAGTTCCGTTGCATGTTCACATGGTGCGTTAGCATTTAATTATTACACTAGCGTCTTTCTTTAATATTCCTTCTTGAGCCGGATCAGGATGTGGATGGTAAACAATTAAACGCTAAATAAAATATGTAAGGATATTAAACATTTTACGTGATTAAATATGCTTTGCAAACAATAATTGAAGTAATGTTCCACTTATCGTTATAGACAGATTTTTTAGAAGTACTCGTAACTTTTCAAATGGAAGAGATAATCTATACTTCTTTTGAAAAGTATTTGATTTTGATTTATATTCGCATAGAATCAATATAATGTCCGCGGATTAGAAGAGATTTGCTTTTGTTATTTCCATGGAAAGTTTGAGGTAGGTTGCTTCAATAAATTTTCAAAAGCTGATTGCAGCTACTTACATTCATAAGAGTTTGTGAGAAAAATAAAATATTGAATACAATAACAAAAATTAAATGTAATGACCTTTGTTCAAAACAAGTGGAGCAAGTGGCATTTTGCTTACGCTTCGCCGATATCAACGATGAAATATTCTTTTTAAATAAAATGGACACAAATGCTTATTTTGCTAAGAAAGACACTGTTCATTCTGGGATTTTAATGAACAAAGTTAATCGAAAAAAAAGAACTAACTAAACCAACAAATTATTTGGTACTGCTAAATTTCGTTTGTATAAAAAAATCAAATTAGATGTGTGAAAAACCTTGTAGCGGATGGGCCAGCTAGCAAAATTTATGGAAAGAGTATAATTTTAGGTTAGTAATTTTTCTTTTCTGTACAGTTAGATAGGTATATTTAGATGTCAACAAACCCTGATTTCCATTTCAAAATGTTAACGACCACTTAACATACAGAATAACGGGAAATCCAATGGTGGATGAAGCGTTTTGAAAAATCATTTGCATCTCGAAATCGATTCATCCCAATTCGTTACAATTTTTGTTAATCAAAAACTCAATGTGCAAGCTTCAATTTAAAGATAATTTTTTATCATAATGTCAGAATATTTTCAGTATTTTTTATTCACCAACCTATGAGTAATTAAAGCAAATAATAAGTATTCTGATATTTGTTATAAAAAAAAATTAAATTTTTGAATAGTTTTCTCGAAATATTTTTACATTTAAAAAGATAACTTCAGATAAAAGATATTCTTCTTCTTCTTCTTGTTAGCACTACAGCCCCTTTCGGGCCTTCGCTTCCTGCAAAAAGCGCCTCCAACTGTCTCGGTCCGTTGACCGCATCATCCAATTCCGAAATCCGAGCAGCGATGAACTGTCTTCATCGACCGAGTCAGACCAGCGTTTCCTCGGTTTCCCCACTGGCCGCCGGCCTTCAGTTCTCTCAACGAATACCTTCTTGGGTATCCGTTGTTCGTCCATACGATTCTTGTGTCCAGCCCATTGCAGCTTCCGCAGTCCTTGAGACCTCCGGTTCGTCAAAAGTTTCATACAGCCCATGGTTGTATTGAATTCGCCATTGGTCCCCGTCTAGCTTCGCTCCGATTATTCGCCACAGGTCTTATCATAGATTTGTATACCTGGAGCTTTGTTTTCCTGTGTATGCAGCTGGTCTTCAAGTTCGTCAATACTGAATAAAATATTTTATTTGCGAGCTGTATTCTTCGGCGTATTTCGTCTCTTTCATTGCCTGTTTTCGTTATTTTGGCGCCTAAATACACAAATTCGCTAACATTTTCGATACTGTATTTGCCAAGTGTGATATTTTGGGTATTTTTCCCCGAATGCGTCATGAGCTTTGTTTTATTTTCGTTGATTTGTAGCCCGACTAGTTTTGCTTCGCTGTCGAGTTTCAGGAAGAGTTCTTTGGCAGTTGTTAGTGACCGTGACAGAATGTTGATGTCGTCCAGTCGACTTGTATAGTAATGTACCTCGCGTATCGACAGGTAGCTTCCGCACGACGTACTCCAGAGCCAAATTGAATAACAATGGGGCCAGCCCATCTCCCTGCTTTAGTCCGATATTTGTGTCAAAGGCATCGGTGAGTTGGTTATTGATGCGGACTTGAGAGGTTGTCGACGTCATTGTCATTTTGGTAAGACGGACTAATTTGGCTGGGATGCCAAAACCAAGCATTATTTGGTACAGTACGTTACGATCAATACTGTATATGTATAATAACTCAATTTATGGAATCTGTATATAAGTCAAGTTTTGATATGCAGAATATATTGTTTGATTTACTTATTGTCTTACAATACCCTTCTGGCAGGAGCACTCTACTGCTACTTCATTTTGTTTGATTAAAAACATTAATTTCGAATTGACTTTTTAGGGTTTTGTATTAAAATACAAAACCCTATTAAAATCGGTGCCGGTCTCCGTCCGTCTGTATGTCACAGTAGCTTTTCTCCGAAACTATAGAAGCTACAGCCATGAGACTTTGTGAGTTGGTTGGAAGTTATGATTTCTAGAAATTCTTGGGGTGGAAAAAATTTCGAAGAGTGTTGAGGAGGTCTTCAAAAATTTGTTTCATCAAAGTGATAAAGTGGGATGTCATACGAGTATGAAAGGTTTTAATGAGATCTTTTCAAAACAGGTCTAAAATTGCTTTGTATGTGTTAAGGCAAGCAGGAAATGAGGGATATCACTAACATTTCTGCGTAACTCTCTCCCTTGCCCCTAGCGACTAGACACCTGGCATCCGGAAAATTTGAAAAA
Organism: Odontomyia ornata; assembly: GCA_963969285.1. Taxonomy (NCBI): domain Eukaryota; kingdom Metazoa; phylum Arthropoda; class Insecta; order Diptera; family Stratiomyidae; genus Odontomyia; species Odontomyia ornata. Next base: position 143,390,692 of record OZ017740.1, read on the forward strand.
TAAACATGAGTACGTCAGAAGTCGAAATTCACCCAGCTTTGTTAGTAATAGTATGATTTATCAATTTGACACTTTCTTAAATAAAATCGTAAAGGCACACCCCACACATTCCAAGACCCTTAAATTCAATGAATCTTTACATGTTTATGGCCGCTTATAAGGCTAGTAAACTATGAACATTTTAAAAACAGTATTCAACAAAGGTATGGTGGTTTTAATTGTCCTTCTTATAACAGCAACTATATTTACATGGCTATGGGACAATATCCAATCAACTAGACACTACGGGTTCGCTGGGATTTGCATGGAAGTTTCAGGAATGATCTAACATGTTTGGAAATTTGTTGAACGGGTGACATTCGTAATGGTAAAACAAAATGGCTGCCGTTTATTGCATAAGATTGTGTTATGTTCCCCGAACTTTAACAAATACAAAATGCTATGAATATTTGATTGAATTTTTAATCAATAGCTCAAGATGAACTGCTTATAAATAAAAGGTAAAAAAATTATGGAGGAAGATGCAATCATAAATAACTTAATGTTGAAATTCGCTGAACTTTACTAATATTGTAAGATTTGTAAACCTAATATTTATGCCAGAAAAACGGTATTGTTATGATTAAATAGGATTAAAATAGATACCTAAGTAGTCTTTTAAAAAATCCTTATATTCTATATGTTTTAATAGAATGTACAGAAGTTATTGTCATTTGAATTTTCGCTGATTACAACAATCATATATGGTTTTTCTACTAATTGGGCTTTCTATCGAACCAGAGCACATAACAAGAAGACATTTAAGATTCGACCTAGTCAATAATTTTAGCGATATTGCAACAAAATATTGGCCAGCTAAAACGGAGTAGCACTGTTTTTTTCTTTTCAAGCAAAAAATGCTTATTTTGCATCTCATTAAGGTTTTTTTTGAATTAAATCATTGTATTTACCTGCATAACGTAGAGTAAATACAAAACATTTCTGACATGAGCGCAGTTCTGTCTACCCACATTCTTTTAAAAACTGTTCAATTTTAAAAACTGGTGACAGGAGCTTTTAACAAATTGGGTAGACAGACCTACGCTCATGTCAGAAGGTTTTTGTACCCAACTTACGAAATTCAGTCGCCAGGAATTCAAAAAGTCAACAGACATGTCAAAAAGATGTGCACGTTTCAAAGAAAATCCATTGTTTCGCCATATTCAACGGCCGCCATTTTGCTGCAAAGTAAGAAAAATCATGGATTATCGATCTTTTCTGAAAATTTTAAGGACATTCAATTAAAACTGCAGTGTCTGATTGGATGGAAAGTTCATAAAATACCGAAATTGTGTGTTATAGTTATTGAAGGTGAGTTTTAGGTCATCCTTACGATTTTATTGGAGAAAAAGTGAAATTTGAAGATCACACTATTATTAACAAAGCTTAACTAAGTTTGACTTCTAAGGTATTTGATGTTGTTGGACTTATAAATACCTACCTCCATAATTTTTAAGATTTGTCAGATCACAGGTGTCCAACCGTGAGGCAGGGGGGGCACACAAATGTTTCATGTGTTTCCCCTCCCTGTGCGCCCCTTAAAGCAAAAAATGTCAATTTAGGAACTGTTTTGAAAAGATCTCATCAAGGCCTTTCATTTGATACCCATATTGGCTACCGTTGATGAAATTTTTTTTTAAGTGGCTCCTCCCGGGCCTCCCCCTGCAAGGGCAGACCCCCATTAAACATTTATAAAGATTTTTTGTAGTTGGACTTTGAAGAGAGCACCACTTTACACTTATTCAAAACTTGATGTTATTAGCTTATATAGCTCTGGATTAACGGCAATCAAGGCTAGTCGGAGGAGCTCCGCCACTTGCTGGTCAATTTCGTTATGCAGGCCACCCGTGTGGCGTTTACCCGGTATCGCGAGGATGTCTCTGGTATCACGTTTGCGCTGGATATTACTTGGCAGCTTACTCGGTATTCTTCTAATGTCAGGAGCACGGGGATTTTGGCGAAGCGCTTCCTCCAGTGTAAATTTGGGGGAGGAGTCCTCACTTCCGCCGGCTTAGTCGGTCCGATCGGGTGAACCACGTATGGAGCTTCCGAGTGCTCCTGGGGGTTCTTGCTGGTAGATGTAGCCCGTAAATAGTTCAAGAGATAGTTAGGAAAATTTCAGTATGTTAAAACCTAGACCAGGACTTTTATGGAGACACTTAGCTATTTCGGCAAAATCATTGATGAAGGCTCAGAAAACTTCGTAGTTGGCGCATGTTGCTTGGTGTCTGCCAGCTTTTCACGGCTTTAATTTTCTCAGGGTCTGGGTTGACCCCTTTTGCTGCTACAACGGGTCCCAGGTATTTTACTTCAGCTGGACTAAGTGTCAGACTTCCCAGTTGCAATCGAAATAAAACCTCTTCTAAGTTCCGCACATGCTCTTTGAACGTTCTCCCGATAACAATAATGTCATCTAGGTACACTAAAAAGCTTTTCCAGGTTAGGCCTCGTAGCACGTATTACATCAGGCGTTCAAAAGTGGCTGGAGCATTGCAAAGCCCAAATGGCATCACCACAAATTGCCACAATTCGGTTCCACCTAAAAATGTGGTCTTCTCTCGGTCTTTCTTGTTGATTTCTACCTGCCAGTAGCCACTCTTGAGATCGAGTGTAGAAAACCATTTTGCGTCGGCTAAAGTGTCCATGATGTCGTCGATGTGGAAGCGGGTAACTATCTTTCTTAGTGATGTCATGTAGTTGACTATATTTAACACAAAAAAGAATGCTACCATCCTTTTTCTTCACCAGAACTATTTGCGTGGACCAAGGACTGACAGAATGCTCGACAACACCTTGTTTTTCCATGTCCAAGATCAGTGCGCTCACTTCTCCTTGTTTGGCTATAGGGAGACGTCTTGGTGCTTGTTGAATTGACGTGGCTCTATGTGTATCTATGGTGTTAGATACCATACTCGTTCGGCCTTGGTCATCCGGGTTTGTTGAGAAGATATGGTGACCACATCAGAGGCTTGCTTGTATAGCTGCACTGGCAATTTGGACTGCTTCAATATTGCAGATGTGAATTTCCGGGCTTTGTCTGTGTCTTGCCTCTTTTCCAATGAATGTCATGAGTAGCTTCAAAAAAGGTGATGGTGGAAACGAGCTGACAGCTGCCGATGATTTCTTCCGCTTTGATGCTGGTGGTTGAGTCTGCGGCGTTAAGGACTATCACTGACACGTATCCATTCCTTACAGATCTTACAAGGCTTCAGTAAAATGAGCAATATCAAGGTCTTCTTTGGCTCTATCAGGTAAGATCGGGGGTCCCCAGAATCACCATCAATGTTCTTAGAAGATTTCGGTACATGAGTGTCGGCACATACTACTACATTCATCTTGGGAATTTGGACGCTGGGGTCCTACGTCAATACTTCGACATTATGCCATTTCAATACCCGTTTGCCCAAATCCAATGCCATTTCATGTGGGCGCAGAAAATCCATTCCGAGAATGCAGTCATCCAAAATGTTTGCGACCAGAAAATTATATCGGGACGCAAGTTCTACCAACTGTATCTCGAGGTTGACCTCTCCATGGACGGGTGCAGTTTCTCCCGTAGCTGTCCGTAGTGAGAAAATCCTGCCCTTGTGAAGTAATAGTTGCCTCACTAGGTCTGGTTGGATAATCGATCGGGTTGTACCAGTGTCGATTGTTATGGTGCAATGTTCTCCGTCAACTTGGCCCAGAAGGCATAAGTCTGCTCCTCCACAATGTAATCTTGACACGGTGATGGTGGTGCTGGGGATGTCGATCCTCCTAGCCAACCTCTGCCCCACGAAGTTGGCTCTTACATGTTCCCCGACCCCCCAGTTTGAAGGGCTTCCATTCTGGGCTTCTGCCTCGGTCTGGATTGCCTCCTAGCTGACTACCCAGAACTATAACCCGGTTTCCTTTGCTTCTTGCAATCTCTTTGCACGTGCCCCCTCTCACCGCCATTCCGGCATCTAGGCGCACCATTTACCTGCGGCTCTTGCACAATTTCCACGCGCCCACACCAGCACTCGTCTGTCACAAACTAGCAAACCCGGGCAGTGGTATGAGTCACGTTTTTCGCTGCCTCAAAGCTCAGACTATAAGCCAACGTGTCCCTAACCATTTACTTTTGAGCTAAATGCATGGCTTGTTGCAATTCCCGGTCCTTTAATGCGCTGATGAATGCTTCGATTGTTGCGTCATCTCGATGTTCCAGGTCGTAAGGTAGCTAAGCCAAAAGTGCCAGTCGTTGAATATCTTAGGCCAGCTGATGTAGGGTTTCGCCAGACTTATACATCTGATGCCGTAGCTGTGACCGATAAATCTGCTTCCGATAATCGTCTAAATGAAGCATGTTAAGTGCCTTCATTATAGCAGCCGAGTTTGAGTGCAATTCAACGGGGATAGTCTGCAAAAGCTTGGCAGCTGGGTCTCTTAGAGCAAGAATCAATGCAGTTGCTCGTTCCTGCTCATTCCAGTAATTTGTCCGAGCGGCGGCTTCAAACTGGGTTTTGTATATACTCCAGACCGTTTGCCCGTCAAACATTGGTGCTTTCACATTTCTGGATGTGCTTTGCGCTTCGGTTATAAGCGGGACTGGTAAAATGGCTACTGCTGTCTTCGCTGCTTCCAATCCTTTTTTCATTTTTTCCATCTCATGGCTGATCTATTCCTCAACCTGGCTGACCTTCTCCTTGACCTGGTAAACCTTTTCCTCGACGCATTTAATTTAGTTGGTCAGACTACCAAGCTCCGCTTTCATTTCGGTTGACTGTTTTTGCAAATCTGCCTTGGGTTCGATTGCTTGTTGTTCTAGCTTTGTCAGCCTTAATTTTGAATGCTTGTTGGCCCAGCTTCTGGTTAGCTTTGATGAATGCTCATTTAACTTTGCTGATTTCTTATTTAGCCTCATAGTTAAACTGTATGGCTTTTTTCGCTGCTCTTGCAACAACATTTGCATCAGTGCATTTCCTGGTTCTTTGATTTTTGTGTTTTTGCTTTTCCATCTTTTAAACCTTTTCTCGCATCTTAAGGCTCACCCGAATCCAGATACACACCTTCCAATTCAATTGCGTCACGCAAGCGTGCAATCAGTATGGCCTTTGTACCTTGCGTAGCCGGATTTCGCTGTTCTAACTCTTTCTAAAGCTCCGACATGAACAATTTATTAATTTTTAAATGTAAGCTTCGTGGCATATTTTTTTACTTTGGTTTTTTTCGACCAGTTTCCACGGTAAATTTCATTGCTGTGAAATTTGAAAATGTTGAAAAGTTTTCACTTTCAAAATGTTCTATCCCACTTCTGACACCACTGCCACGTGTTACGGGTTTAGGGCCGATCAGTTTAATGTCCCGGGAAAGTAAAAATGCACAATGATTAATTTTTTTATTTTTCAAATCGCACTTTAATTCACTTGCAACTTCTGCTCTCAACTTATGTTTTAACTGTCTTTAAATAAATCAGGAAAAACGTTTACTTCACTATCAATCAATCTTGTCTTATCGCTTATCGCTCCATGCCCCCATCATTCAGCTCAGCTTTATATTTCTCGTATATTGGCGAATGTTGTGACGAGAACTACCTGGGATACTCGAGAAATTCTGAATAACCACAGTGACGTCACTTATTTATTTTCAGATATTGTTCATGGATCTACTTGGTCCATTCTTGTGCTTTCGAGTACACGCTTTTGACGTCATATATTTACTTTTCTTGGTTGATTCTTTTCAATCATTATTGATCGTGATGTTATTAACAGTTGCGACAATAATTGCAAAAGTAGTTCGCAGAATTGTGAGGACATGTGACAATATGATTAACGAGAAAAACGTTTGGTTTATTTTCAGCTTATATTTTCAAGAAATATTTGATCTTTGAATTAGTTACTGAAAATGTGTCATGTTAAATAGTTATTATAAATTGTTTTTTTATATGCGCTATTTAATTTTTATGTACGAAATTTTAATAAAAATCTTCTCCAATATTTTTAATATATATTTGGTTAGTTCTATAAAAAAAAATAGTATAATTTCATGCAATTAAAATGCACGGAGGACCCGGTTTTTCCTCTTCTTGACATATCACGCGTGACTCCTGTCAAACTGTAATGTAATTTTTATTTAGTATTGTTTGGCAAATCATCATGGGAAGATTGACACCGCAACAATGTACCTAAATTGTTCAGCTGTATTATGCAAATTATGGTTCTATGAGAAACGTTTTTCGTGCTCTTAGAGCAACTTACGGTTTGCATCGTCGACCTGCTGAAACCACTATAGCCAATATCATCTGCAAATTTGAAACCCAGCATGCATTATGAGATGATACTCGACTGATTAAACCAAATCCAGAACGTTGTGAAGAGAATATAGAGGCTGTAGCTGAGAGTGTGGCTAAAGACCGTGACGAATTGATTCGGCGCCGTTCTCAATAACTTGGGTTTTCGTACGTAACAACTTGGCATATTTTACGATAAGAGCTTGGTTTTATGCCAAACAAGCTTCAACTCGTGCAAGAATTGAAGCCGGGTGACTTTCTGGTGAATGGGCGTTGAAAAAGCTCAATAAAAATCCAAATTTTGTTCTGTGATGAGGCGCATTTTTGGCTCAATGGATACGTCAATAAACAGAATTACTGTATTTGGGCTGATAAACAACCTAGAGAGCTTCAACAGCTACCACTAAAGCTACATAAATGCACAGTTCGGTGTGGTTTGTGGGCCGGTGGAATCATCGATCCATATTTCTTTAAAAATGAGTCCGGTCAGAAGGCACTTTTGCACCATGATAATGGATTTATTGCTACCTAAAATTAAAGTCTGTGGTATTGGTGAACTTTGGTTTCAACAAAACGGCGCTTCTTCGCATACAGCGAAAGAAACAATGAACTTATCGAAAAATCATTGTGGTGAGAATATGATTTCACGTTTTGGACCAATAAATTGGCCGTCTAGATCATGTGATATCACACCTTTAGATTATTTTCTTTAGGGTTACATGAAGTATTTGGTCTTTGGGGATATGCCTTTTATTTGGTATTAAAAACCAAACCTCATAATGAATTACCCTACATTTGCGTAAGCTTGAAATAGCGAGTGGCGTTAAGGGTTCAGAGCCTTTGAAATTTTTTGGAACTGAGATTGAAAAGAGGTAGTCATTATTGATGTTTATTTCAACCTTAGTATTTGCAGCCCTCATATTTACAAAAAAAAACAGCTGTATGATCCAGATAAACGGACAGACAACCACGAAAAGTTAACCGTATTTTTGTTATTATTCCTCTTTTTTAGATTCAATGCATAATTCCCCGGACGTTTTTTCGCTTACCCAATTTATATATATATATATATATATATATATATATATATATATATATATATATATATATATATATATATATATATATATATATATGATAAGGGCAGTTTCATTAACTTTTATACTTAGAAGTCAACTTTTTGCTGCCTTATCCAGGCTTAGAGAGATATACAATAGCATGCAAACATTCCCAGGCAGATATCATAGTTGACCAACCAAATGCATATCCTAGTATCATAAGCAAATCCAGGCAAGCCATCTGAATAATCACAAGAACTTGGTAGCCCCAGATACTGTACTGCATTATCAAAACTAAGCGCTCCCTGCAAGATATCATGCGAATTGTACGATTGCAGCCATATTTCATTTCCACATATGAATACTAACAAAACCAACAATGACACTTTAACAAATGTACTTCGATTTCAAGCTCAATACTGCTACTTATTTGAATTTTCCGCTAAATTTTCTCGGCAGTGCAACGACGACACTACTACTGAGTCGCTGGAGCTGACTCTGCCTTCGTTTGCATCGTGCTCTAAATCACTCGTCTTTGAAAAGCAATGAATTGAAAATGTATTCTAAAGACTTGTTCCGGGCGTTGGAGGAATGCTCTTCGGCTGGCTGACCTGTTAGCGTTAAACAATTCGCTAGAATAACGAGAGGATACGGAACATTGGTTGCAGCAGAGGAACTGGCTAATATCACTCTATAAATTCCTGTTATGACGCAATAAACATATTCTACTTTTCATGCTTGCTCTATTGTGCAGAGGTTCTGAGGAAATATTCATACAAAAAGGATTCTACGCCAAACAAAAGAGCTTCAACTTATGATACCGGAACTTTATTTGTGAAATAAGGAGTAAATACGATTGTCGACAGAAAGGATGTAATACTTTGTAGAGTAGTTTCTTGAAAATTGAGAGTAACTTTCCTTAAAATTAATTCGTTTATGGACTAATAAATTAATTTAACTATTGCAAAGGAACATGTTCTATAAGCAAATTACGACTGGAAATGCTTTAAATTCATCAACTTCCTTGAAAAGGAGTCGATTTGCAAAAGTTTCTGAAACACTGTAGACTAAATTAGTATAACCTCACATTTCTGTCCACCAGACATTATATGATTCCAGGTATGCGTCGCGTTGCCATTCCTAGGGCGATAAGCTCACCATCCCTTTATGATCAACTATTTCCTGAAGCCCGTTGGCAGGAAATATTTTGAGCCAGACCATTCTGTTCCTGTTTAAGTAGGTTGATGGAAAAAAGTATGAACACCGGATCCCATAAAGTCCTTTGATTCTTGGAAAAGGCAAGAATATGTGTGGAGTAGAATTTGATGTATCGCATCAAAGAGTCGTTTCAACATGGAGTGGCGGAAAATGAAAATCATTTATGCAAGGATTTTCGATTCCATCCGCATCTATTCTGACAAAAGTACTGCACTGCTAGCAAGTCAACGATTTATATGCGCGATCGTCAGTATTTACGATCACTGCTTGCAGTTGCGCGATGGTAAAATATAATCTGGTCACAGTCATATTTTGTGAATGAAGCGTTTCTACAAAATATGTTTATGAAACATGCAACGTAACTGTCATAATTTGCGTCATGTTCATTGCGAACTTTAAAGGTAGAATGTGTAAAATAGACTGGTGAAGTCAAAAATAGTGTTAGATTAGTATCATTGATCCATTTTAAGGGGTTTGAATATTTTTGATGAAAAATTATTTTCGAACAAAGAAACGTGGAGAGTATTGCAATTAAAAGTCAAAAACACAATTAGTATTCTACCATGGCCATCATACATTTTAACAGTCACGTTTAAATTTTTTCATAATGTCACAAAAAAACTGAAAATAAGTTGTGTAAAGCTCTGTCACTATATTTGTGTGAATGTTGCATCAGCTGACTAGATTGAATTAAAAACTATGCGCTCATATCTCAAATCCCTTGATTACCTTATAACTATTCCAATTTTTCTTTCAAGAACCAATGGAAAAAACAAACATATAATATTTTTTCTAGAAGTAGTTTTATTCCATTTTAAGCACAATAAACAAAATTTCTTTTGCTCCACGAAGATAACCACGTTTATTGTCATCAAGCTGTGTGGCTGAATGTCTCCAGTAATGGAATTTCATTTATTTGAGACATTTTAACTTGATCTTATTCCCCGCTATTGCCAAACTGTAATAGCTTGCCGGCATGGTCTCGATAAGGGACCTGGCATTCGGCACTATAAAAGGCCAATTGAAAAGTCTCCGGTCATATGGGGCCGTTTCTTAACGATTTCATCCTGTGAACGATCCAATAACCTTAAATAATAATCTCTGTTGATGGTCTGGCCCTTTTGGAGGTAATCAATGAATATTATACCTTGCGCATCCCAGAATACTGATGCCATAACCTTGCCAGCTGATTGTTGTGTTTTTCCTCGCTTTGGATTCGGTTCATCGTGTGCAGTCCACTCAGATGACTATCGATTGGACTCCGGAGTGAAATAATGGAGCCATGTTTCATCCATTGTCACATATCGACGCAAAAATTCAGGCTTATTGCGCTTAACCACTGCTCAGAATCATTAACACGTTATTGCTTTTGATCGATTGTGAGCTCGCATGGCACCCATTTTGCATACAGCTTTCTCATGTACAAATATTCGATATAATTTACACGTTCTGATGATATCTTCTCAATGTCTGCTATCTCGATCAACTTCACTTTACGGTTATTCAAAATTATTTTGTGAACATTTTGGATGTTTTCGTCGGTGACAGCCTATTTTGGGCGTCCACTGCGTTCATCGTCTTCGGTGCGCATTTCACCACGTTTAAACTTAGCATACCAATCAGTGATATTTGATTTTCCTGGTGCAGACCCCGGAAACTCTTCATCAAGCCAAGATTTTGCTTCAACTGTTTTTTTCCCTTCAAAAAGCAATGTTTTATCAGCAAACGAAATTCTTTTTTTTCCATCTTTTTTCAAATATCAAAAGTAGCTATACTCACACCGCAATATCTCACAAACTAATAGTTGGACTGCTGTCAAATTTTGACACGTATCGTTTGAAGGTTGGTACTAACTAAAAATCATATGGATTCAATACTAGCATCGCCATCTGTATATCATACCGGGGACTTTTCAATTGGCCTGTCAGCAGCCCCAATCCAAGGTAAAAAGAGTCTGAGTGACAGATCTCTGCTAGGTATCCTTTGTCAAGGGAAACATGAGGGGATTCTGATATATCAACTGTTAATAGATGGTTGAAAAAAAAAGGAAATATCACTGTTCGCCAAAATTCATTTTAAAATACAATCTATTTTGCATAATCGCGAAATCCACCAATTTTACCTATTTTACCTCAAACTGAATGTGCCTTATTTGATTTTGGCCTACGTTTTAAGTATGACAACGCTCGGTTCTTTCGCTGTGAAGGTAGCATAACTACATGCATTCATTCGAAATCGTTCAACAAAAAGAAACAAACAAAGTCAAAAGCGCTTTATTCGATAGTAAACGTTTTAAATGTTCAAGAATATAAAGCAAATTCTAAACAATGAAATACGAAAACTTAGAGGCCCAAATGACTCTCTAAATGTATACATTATCAATTGAAAAACATTTGATCAAACAAACAATATCAAATTCAATTTAATTAAAACTACTACATATTTTTTTATTCAATTGACAAAAAGGCGAAAAAATCAACTAACACTATTCAAAAATCAATTATAATGTTAGATTGCTCCGTCTTGACTCGAAAAGCTTCAACGAATCTAGCGATGAGTATATCCTTTGGAATTGTTGGTCTCATAAACTCACATTTGGAGGGTATTTAATCTTCTTATCGTTGGCCCATCTATATATGATATATATAATTAGGACGCCGTCAGAATAAAAAAAAAATTATCAATTCAAAAATCATCAATGCATGCACAAACGCTTCTACAGGAATGAAGCCAGTAGCGAGGCAAGTCTCAATATATCTATTTTTTTGTGGCAGGGAGGTGAATGCCCATTTACGCACAGAGTGTGGGATTCCCATGCATGCAAAAAGGCGACTGGACTTCCCACTAAACACCTCGCCTGTCAACCTGAGAACCTAGCCTGGAACCGTTTGACACATTACTTCGTGCCAGGCCTCGTTTTGTTATGCCGTGAGATGCCTTCAAGCTGGGGGATCCCTCTTATAGCGGGAGGGGAGAGGGGAAGAGGGAGTGCCAGTCAAGAGATCCCCAGCCCCAACTGCTGTGAGTCCCTTCTATCTTTTAGGGCTACCCGAGCATAATGTGCCATTTGGTTCCATTTGTCAACCGATTCGAGCATCACTGCAACTATTTTATCCAGGGTGAGCTCTCCTGCCTCCTGTGGAGGGCTATTCGCAGCCTGTCCCATTTTATACACGCAAAAAATGTGTGGCAGGCATTGCCCCTTTTATCTTTTAGGGCTACCCGAGCATAATGTGCCATTTGGTTCCATTTGTCAACCGATTCGAGCATCACCGCAACTATATTATCCAGGGTGAGCTCTCCTGTCTCCTGTGGAGGGCTCTTCGCAGCCTGTCCCATTTTATGCACGCAAAAAATGTGTGGCAGGCATTGTCTCCTGGGCAAAACCAACAATCGGGGGACCGTGACTTACCAATCTTGTGCATGTAAGACTGAAAACATCCATGCCCACTTAAATGCTGGGTCAGATAGAAGTCAGTCTCACCATGCCTTCGATTTAGCCACGGTCTCACATCCGAGATGAGGCGGGCAGTCCACCTTCCCTTCGTGCAATTTACCCAAGACTACTGCCAATCGTTAAGTGAGCGCTGTCTCTCTTCACGGACAATCGTCTCCCTCGCAGACTTGTTTCGATGCAGATAAATAGAATGGCGCTCCCTAGCAAGGAAACCGACAGGTATCACACCTGCAATGGCTTTCACCGCTGGATCAGGGACTGTCGGATACGAAGATGCAATTCTCAGCACTCCTCTTCTCTGTCCCTGTACCACGTGCCTTCGGTAAACTTTCTTACCAAGAGCGTCGTCCCAAACCTCCGTTTCGTACAGTAGCATTGACCCTACATCACTCATCAAGAAGCGTCTTCTTATCCATTAGTCAACTCAGAGCTGATACTTTTGAAGCAGCTTTCTCAGCCGTTGCCCTGATTTACTCAGAGAAACTCATCTTTGAGTCAATCAGTAGCCCCAAGTACTTCACCGATGGCTTCGATTCGATTTGTAAGTCTCCAATACCGATTATCTTTACTCTAGGGATTCTCTTTTTTGTCAAGATGACCACTTCAGTTTTCTCTAGTGCTAAACTGAACCCACGAGCAGTCATCCAGTCCCTCACTCGGCGCATTAGCATACCTAGCCTAAGTTGCGCTTGTTCAACGGTGCGTCCAGTGACAAGAGCCGCAACATCATCCGCATAACCAACCAAGTGCGATTCATCTGGCATCTCAAGTCTCAGTAGCCCATTGTAAGACACGTTCCATTGGTCCGGACCAAGGATAGATCCTTGGGCAACATCCATGTAATCTCCATCCTTCGTTGGCCCTGCGTTGTGCTGTAGAGCAGGCTTCGGTCCTTCAGGTAGTCCCTCAAAAGCCACATCAGATATTCTGGAACTTGAAAAGGGTTTTCCAGCGTATCCAGAATATCCACCCATATAGCGGAGTTAAAGGCATTCCTGATGTCAAAACGATGTCAAGTGTCACCAACAGGACGATTCGTCGCTTGGTACGACTATATGCCTCTGCCTTTTTGACCGCATTCACCACCTCTGCAATCGCATCAATGGTAGAACGTCCTGCTCCAAAGCCGTTCTGCCGAGGAGATAGGTCCTCAGCAGCACGAATTGCGTCAGTGAGTCTTCCCTTGATGAGGTATCTAGCACTTTCCCAGCCGTGTCTAGCATGCATAACGGGCGGCATTCCTTCCCCTTGCTGATCAGCACGAGCCTCGCTACCTTCTATCATACCGGGAAAACCCCGTCCCGTAGGCAAGCGTTGAATGTGCTGAGTAGCAAGTCAGAACAATGGTGATAGACAAGCCAGAACACCTCATCCGGAACCCCATCTAGAGCTGGAGCCTTCCTCACTTTCAATAAAAGGACTGCCTCCTCCAGCTCCAGCTGTGTGAAGAGTGGACACTCGCCCGGTGAGCAGCGTTAACACGGACAAAATGGGCTTGAAAGAGTGCCCACACTATCACATCCATCTTTTCCGCATCATGTATGCAAGGCTTAAGTAGGGCACTAAGCTTCCGCATAACTAGCAGCGAGCCTCGCTGTTGTTGATCAATTTGCGAAGGCCTTTCCTGGCTGGCTTTGATGCTGCTGTGCGGTTGCTTGCCTCGTCATGGTCCCCTACCCGTTAGGCCTCACGCCAAAGCTTCGTTTTCCCCGCGGATCTGTTTGAGGCATGCCGCATTCGATTGCTATTGCGTTGAAGTCTCCCCCAACGAGCACGTTGCCCTCTGCGTTTGAGGCAGCGCCCTCCAAAGCATTAAGCTTGGCACTGTGACATGACGAAATATATGGCGTCATCAATTATCCATATATCCTGGCAGTAGGTAAAATGCTATGGGAACGGAAACCCAGACAGAAAACCAAATCATGCAGGTCCACAAGGGGAACCAAATCACGGTACAGGGGGTCGGATCCCCAGTACCGGCGGCAGAGGGTAGTGAGTGAGCAGGCTCCCGGCCGTCGTCATCCAGCGACTGCAATGTTATAGAAGTGGTCAACTTGGCTTCTGTAACAGATATAACTACAAGCAAACAGGACGCTAGCATGGAGAACCCTTTCAGGCAAAAACCGCTGTTGGCAAGAACACCGATAAAACAAGTCACCGATTGCGGGGGGAGGCAGAAAACCCCAGAAACACTGTCGAAGTCAACATCACAACTTAAATCATCGGAGACAGACCACAGACGGACGAACGAAAGAAGGCAGAGTGCGTTGTGCAACCTGGCATCATTGTGGCCTTTGGGCGCAGTAGAAGGACTATGCGCACCCCGGAGCGTCCAGTGCAAGACGTACACAATCCGGATCAAGCTGCGACACCAACAGAGGCCAGTGTAAGACTGGGGGAGGGAGAAGTTTTGCCATTGGCCGACGCCACTTCAAACGCGACCCAAGCGATAGAAGCAAAAGGGCTAGGAAACGGGGGCCTCTCCCAAGAGGTGGCGCCAAATAACACAATCGCCCTTGACCGCACCGAAGAGGAGCGGCTTACTCGGAAAGCGGGGACTATCGTCAAACAACTGAGGGCTGCCTGCGAAGTGCAGAAAAACATAGGCAAGAGTGTCAAGAATGGCATTCTTGAACTGGAGGAGCCTTTTGGCCGCATAACGCACTACAGGCGGAGGTGGCTTGCAACCGAAAAGCACAAAAAAGACACGCTCTCCCTCGAGGCATCAGTGGGTCCTAGCAGCAGCAAAAGAATGGCCGGTAGCCCAATTGAAGGCGACCGTAAGAAAAGGAGGAAGGACGAGACCATAAACGAAGTTGACACTCCAGGCGAGGAGTTTCATGTGGTGCGAAACAAGACAGCGAAAAAAGCGGCCAAAAAGCTACTCCTAGAAAAAACAGACAAAGAGCTCAACCACGAAAAGAACAAAGAACCCCCGATATCTCGCAGAAAACAAAAAGCAAACCACGGCGCAAACCCTTGCGAAAGGCACTGCTTATTAAACCCACTAAGGGCCGAACCTACACAGATGTCCTCCGTGAAATCAAAGGGGCGGTTAAGCCAGACGACACCAAAACTGCCATCAAAGCAGTTCGACCAACCCGGACCGGTGGCCTGCTGGTGGAATGGGCCAGAGGCCACAAACAAAAATGCATTCCGTTCTTGGAGATGCGGCAACGGTTGCCTCGCTCGAACCAGTGGCTACCCTGGAAATCAGGGACCTCGACTGCGTCACGGACAAAGCTGAAGTAGAGGATGCCATTAGGAGGGAGTTCCCCAGCTTAAGTGAAGTCAAGGCAAGATTGACACGTGAAAACACAAGGGGGCAACGCATGGCTATTGTCGAACTAGATGATAAAGACGCCCAGCAAATCCTGGCGAAGGGCAAAATTAAGATAGGTTGGGCGATCTGCAGGATACGGAGAAGAGCGATCCCTAATCGCTGCTTCAGATGCCTCGAATACGGACACACCACGTATGGCTGTAGGGGACCCGACAGGAGATCTCTGTGCTACAAATGTGGTGAAACGGGACACAAAAGGAAGGAGTGCACTAACGAGGAAAAATGCATTCTTTGCAAGGATGCTAAGCTAGCACCTGGCAACCTCAAACATGAGCCGGGGACAGGGAGATGCTGGGTTTTCAAGGAGGCCCTAACTAAAGCCAAATCGATACTCAAATGATCCGTATCCTGCAGGTCAATTTGCACCGAAGCACAAACGCCCAGGACCTACTTGAGCAGTTTGCGAGGGATAAGTTGCTGAGCGAGCAACATCATAACAAGGACTCGCAAGCGTGGTACCCGGACGAATCTAGTACCTCGGCCATCTGGGTTCGAGAGAGCGCCCGCCTTCAGGTGCAGGAACGTGGACGCGGGGATGGTTTTGTGTGGGTGCGGTGTTCAGGGATAACATATTTCAGTGTTTATCTGACGCCTCAAGAGGCAATGCGATCTTTTCGAACCAAACTCGATGCCCTGGAGGACGCTGTCTCGAACACAGAGGGCCACATGCTGGTCGGAGGAGACTTCAACGCTAGAGCCATTGAATGGGGTATGCCACAATCCAACCCAAGGGGAAAGCAAATCTTGGACATGGCGGCCAGAACAGCGCTTTTTGTCCTAAATACTGGTAACACCCCTACTTTCCGCCGCTGGGGTTGCGTAGGAACCATACCCGATGTGACACTCGCTTCGGAGTCCCTGGTACCCAGAGTACACAATTGGCGAGTACTAGAGGACTACTCGGCTAGTGATCACCAGTATATAGCGGTTGAGATTCACGACAGTGCCACTCTGCGTGCATATGCCCAAACTTCAATCCTCGGATGGAGGACTGGGAGGATGGACGTTGAGAGGTTCGCTGACGCACTTACGGCAGACGCACCGTTGCTGGGAGCTCCGCCAGGGAGTGGAGGGCCTACAGCCAAGGACTTGGTGAACTCAACTATGAGTAGCATCATAGCTGCTTGCGAGTCTTCCATGCCCCGTCGGAGACCCCGACACGGTAAGCCTCCAGTATACTGGTGGTCAAACGAGATCGCCGAACAAAGAAGCGAGTGTCACAAACTTCGGCGAGAGTCCCAGCGGGCGCGAACGCGGGAGGAGGCAGACACTAGGCTAGCAGCATACAGGTCTGGTAGGAAATATCTTCGCAGGCTTATTAACAAGAGCAAGGCCCGATGCTGGAAAGACCTCGTGGACGATGTAAATAGGGATCCGTGGGGCCTTGGCTACAAGCTGGTCATGGGGAAACTTGGTGCCCTACGGAAGCCTTGTATACATGACGCGGGAAAGATTGACGCGATAGTGCGGGGACGCTTCCCCGCCCATCCCGTCCGTGTTGACGCTGTCCATGGTGAAACAGCAGTCGAGTGCCCACTATTCACACAGCTGGAACTGGAGGAGGCAGTCCTCTCCCTGAAAGCGAGGAAGGCTCCAGGTCCAGATGGTGTTCCAGCTGAGGTTTTGCAGCTCGTCTATCACCATTGTATTGACTTGCTGCTCAGCACATTCAACGCTTGCCTACGGGACGGGGTTTTCCCGGTACGATGGAAGGTGGCGAGGCTCGTGCTGGTCAGCAAGGGGAAGGGAAATCCCGAATCGCCGTCTGCATACCGCCCGTTATGCATGCTAGACACGGCTGGGAAAGTGCTAGAGAAACTCATCCAGGGAAGACTCACTGACGCGATTCGTGCTGCTGGGAACCTATCTCCTCGGCAGTACGGCTTTGGAGCAGGATGTTCTACCATTGATGCGATTGCAGAGGTGGTGAACGCGGTCCAAAAGGCAGAGGCATATAGTCGCACCAAGCGACGGATCGTCCTGTTGGTGACACTCGACGTCAGCAATGCCTTCAACTCCGCTGGATGGGTGGATGTTCTGGACACGCTGGAAAACTCTTTTCAAGTTCCAGAATATCTGATGCGGCTTTTGAGGAACTACCTGAAGGACCGAAGCCTGCTCTGCGACACGACACAGGGCCAACGAAGGATGGAAATTACATCGGGTATTGCCCAGGGATCTGTCTTTGGTCCGGACCTGTTTAACGTGTCTTACGACGGGCTACTGAGACTTGAGAAGCCAGATGAGTCGCGCTTGGTCGGCTATGTGGATGATGTTGCGGCTCTGGTCACCAAACGCACCGTTGAACAAGTGCAACTTAGGCTAGGTATGCTAATGCGCTGAGTGAGGGACTGGATGACTGCTCGCGAGCTCAGTTTAGCACTGGAGAAAACCGAAGCGGTCATCTTGATAAAAAAGAGAATCCCTAGAGTAAGGATGATCAGTATTGGAGATAAACAAATCGAATCGAAGCCAGCGGTGAAGTACCTGGGGCTACTGATCGACTCGAAGATGAGTTTCTCTGAGCAAATCAGCGCAACGGCTGAGAAGGCTGCTTCGGGAATAACGGCCCTGAGTCGACTTATGGCCAACGTAAGGGGACCGAGCCCATCAAGAAGACGCCTCTTGATGAGTGCTGTGGGGTCGGTGCTACTGTACGGAGCAGAGGTATGGGGTGACGCTCTCAGCAAGGAGGTATACCGAAAACGATTGGCACAGGTACAGAGAAGAGGAGCACTGAGAATTGCATCCTCGTATCCAACAGTCTCCGACTCGGCGGTGAGACTCATTGCAGGCGTGATACCTGTCACCCTCCTTGCTAGAGAGCGCCGCGCTATTTACCTGTGCCGAAACGAGGATGCGAGGGAGATGGTTGTCCGCGAGGAGAGACAGCGATTGGCAGCAGTATTGGAGGAATTGCACGAAGGGAAGGTGGACTGCGCGCCTCATCCCGGATGTGAGATCGTGGCTAAATCGAAGCCATGGTGAGACTGACTTCTATCTGACCCAGCTTTTGAGCGGGCACGGGTGTTTTCAGTCTTACCTGCACAAGATCGGTAAGTCACGGTCTCCCTATTGTCGGTTTTGCCCAGGAGAGGAGGACAATGCCTGTCACACATTTTTTGCGTGTACCAAATGGGCCAGGCTGCGAAGGGAACTCTACAGGGAGACGGGAGAGCTCACCCTGGATAATATAGTTGCGGTGATGCTCGAATCAGTTGACAAATGGAACCAGGTGGCACATTATGCTCGGGCAGTCCTAAAATATAAAAGGGACTCGCAGCAGCTGGAGGTGCTGGGGCTGGGGGATCGCTCCTCTGGCATTTACTCTTCCCCTCTCCCCTCCCGCTAGGAAAGGGACTCCCCAGCTTGAAGGCGCCCCACGGCGTAACAAAACGAGACCTGGCCCGAAGTAATGAGTCAAACGGTTCCAGGCTAGGTTCTCAGATTGACAGGGGAGGTGTTTAGAGGGTAGTCCAAGGGTATCCTCCATGGGAGTCCCACACTGCCAGACTCGGCGGTCGTAAATGCCTTCACCTCCCTACCACAAAAAAAAAAAAGCTTGGCTTGGAAAGATGATATCGATTCGTTCGGCGTTCACTAAAGAAGGTGGTCCCTGAGCACCGAACGCACAGGAAACCATCCCCACCTCCACAGCTCTCTGTTCGAAAATCGCTTTTTTGAACCCAGATGGCGGCAGTACCAGTCTCATCAGGATACCATGATGCAGAACTTTTATCATGGTGTTGCTCAGTCAGCAGCAAAAAGTCAGCTTTCATGTCCCTCGTAAACTGCTCAAGCAGATTTTGGGCGGTTGAACTACGGTGCAGGGTTAGCTGCAAGATGCGGGTCATCAAAGTTCTAATTTTGGCTTGGCTTGAGCTTCCTGGAAAACCCGGCATTTTTCTGATCCCAAGACGTGTCCAACATCAGGTCTTGGATCAGCATCCTTGCAAAGAATACAGTGTGCCTCCTTCGTACACTCTTTTCTTTTATGTCCCCTGTTGTTTCCTGATTTTAGTCTCACTTTATACCCATCTGAAGGGTGGAACGGCCGTGGAATCCAGAAGTTTTTGCTTACAGTCACAGATATTGTGACAGGATTCCAAAGAAATTTCAATGTGAAAATATGAACTCTCGTTACTTTAGCAGATTGATAAATTTTTCTGTTCAATATATGGTGTTTTCAATCCGATCGGGCTTACGGTACAAACCAGCTCATGTACATAGACACTTCCTTTCGGAAACTTTTAATCTTTCTATAGTTCTAGCACTCTGGTTGTATCAGATCTGAAATCTATATGCCAAAACTGCTTTAACTAGTATCTTGCAAAAGATAACTTTGACCTTTTGATCAATGCATCTGGAATGAAAGAACCATCGAAGGGCCATGACTACTTTTTGTGCCTTACTGAGTATGATTTTGACATGGTCAGCGTAGTACAGATACTGATCAAGATAAATACAGAGGTACCCAACACAGGACTTATGTGGAACATGTTCTGAATTACCCTCACCAGCCATAATATTGAAACCTTCAAAATACGTTTCAGGTCTTGACAGGCCTTATTCAGTGTTGTCAGGAACAAAATTGTTTCGCGCTTCTACACATTGGTTTTAATTTGCCAATTGTCAGTGTATAAATGCACGTCATTAAACATTTTTTTGAAAATTGCTCTGAACTATCGTAGCTTTTCGGTCTGCCATATAGATGATCAGATCACCAGTAAAAGTTACTTATGATTGCGTTAGGGAGACGTGGAAATCAAAGCCGTTTAATAGCTCACGAATGAAATTTGAGAAAAGCAGAGGCGCAGTAACTGTTCTCTGCTGTAGACCATTTAAGACCTTGAAGTCGCGCATTGTCAACATATTTCCATCAGTTTAAACAAATGATTTCCCGTATAACATATTGCACATTATGTCAACAAAGTGTCTGCGGAATCTGTTCTGAAGCAGTTTAACAATTCATCCACCGAACCACACCTTATCAAAGGCTTTCTCCATATCAATAAGGCATGCTTCCACATATTCTCTATCATTTACTTTCCAACAGATGTCTGAGGTTACTTTTGTTATCGCATGTCTGGTCAAATAGTAGGCACGAAAACCAAATTGGCAATTTGGCGTCAACTCATATTTCTCAATGTGGGCGTGTAATGATTTGCTTATTATCACTTCATATAGGCGGCAAGCTGATTGGGCGATAGTTTTCAGGGCAAGAAGTTCTTTTACTTTCTTCAAGATTGAAAATACCTTGGTTTTTTCGACTAATTTATGAAATATGAATTCATCAACATGTTATTGAATAATATGCAATAATTCCTAATAGCATTCTCAGGCATGTGTTGGAGAATTATATTCCGAACACCCTCAATACCACATGATTTTTTGTTGTTGTCTTAGCTGACAAAATAATCAATAAAATCTAAGCGTTCTATGCAGTCAGATATTCATGTTTCATTGAAATAAAGAATTGACTCACCTTTCAGGCTTTGTTTGAAGTTGAAAGCATTTGACTCAACGCCCTCTGAAACTGTTTCATTCCCTCTCTCAGGGTTTGTTTGATAAATCAGTTCAATATAAGTTCCAATCAGGGCAATTCCCCCCAATCCATCACATTTAATCCTGTTTCCGTTTCTATCCGGAGTCGTACTACTAATTTCGATACCAGCCCTATCGAGAAGCTTTATCTTATCACTAGCGACTTCAAGATTCGATACCTTCACTCTAAACTTTTTACGGAATATGGTATTTGCTTCCATGAAAACGCCATCTGGGCTCCTTAGGCTAACATTCTTTTGTTTTTCTGCCCATTGATTGCTGACTTAACTCCTAAAGTAGGAATAGATTAAGTTCCGGGCATGTTTGTAGCCCAAAAATCGCCAATAAATATTGTTAACGCATGTGAGAACAAGTTTTTTTTAATCTTTGTAACCTCGTGATGGTTGGTGCTCTATATCCTTCCATATTGTTTTGATGTTTAATCTTGGGAACTACTTTCTCAATTGTTTCCAACGTCTGCTTCTCTAACTTCGACTAATAGAGATCCATTTTATCGTTAGTTAGATTTTTGTCATTAGGAACATTTCAGCAAGCGTTTTCATCACAAAATTTGAGCTTTGTAGCTTGTATAGTTTGGGAAGAAATTCCTTTTGACGCTCGTATAGATGGACGGGCGAACAGACAAACGGACAGATGGACAGACGGATGAACAGACGGGTGGATAGGATGTGAAACACGTAGGTTTTTACAAAATTTTTCAGAAAGCCCTAAGAATCATGGAGCTAGATCCAATAAATGATCTAGAGGCTGAAATTCGTCGAACTTTGCTAATAGTAGTAGGATTTGATATTTTTGTCAGTAAAACTGTATTAGTGTCATTAAATAAAATATTATTTTATTCCATAAGTTTCAATAAAATTTACCGACGTTATAGTAATTTTAATTTCCTCCAATTGCAACGGATTTTCTACTACATGCGCTTTTCATCGATTCAGACACTATATAAATTTTCAGATAAGATGAATAACAAAAATACATTTAAGATTCAGATCAGTCAGTCAGTTCTTTAAAAGCAGGAATATATTTGTTGTGCATGTCATAAACGTTTTTCTTGAATTAAGTCGTTCTATTTATCTACATATTGTAGGTGAAGTACAAAACCCTCTTGACATGAGCGTTGATCTGTCTACCCAACTTGTTTCAGCTTGTTTCTTAATTCTCGTAGAAAGTGACTCAAATCGTTGATAGATTTTGAGAAGCAGCTCATTTATACCACTTACATTATTTACATTGTTGTCTGCTGGTCCTCTAGTAGCGAGTGCAAATGAACCACTGGGTTTGACGAAATTAGAAGTTATCACACTGCTTTGTACGTGTGTTTGTTTTGGAATAAATTTTACTTTTGTATCTTGATATCGGGACCATCCTTATATGATGCTGTATGACCAAAGATACCGCCATTCACACAATACAGTTTTTCGTTTGCCTCCCTCTGAGCCAATTTGCACTCACGGGGAGCATGGACATCCTTACAGTTTACACATCTGTCTTTCATGGCAAAAATTGCAGCCAAATGACTGAATCATTGGCACCTATAGCACTGATTGACATCATTACCTGGAGACGCTCCCATCTCACCACTTGGAAGTTCAAGTACATTATTTTTAAGACGGGTACTTGGACTGCTTTTGCTCGAAATTTCGTCTGAGGGAAAAAGGAAATAGTTATGTTCGACCATCGATCTCCTTGTTGCAAAATTTTAAACTGCAACAAATTATATTTCTGGTGCAACTTCTTGAAACACCTGAAGGAAATTGACTGTGTGCCCGCCGCAGTCTAGACCCTTTAACAAAAAAGTCTAGTTTTTCTCGTTCTTGGGGGTGTATGTAAAATGTGGAACCTTTCCAGAATTCAAAGCACTTTTTGCTCTCTGAAAATCATCCAGTGACTTAGTTTTGATCGTCAGTTTGACAGCATTCACTCTTTTGATTTGAAAATCATTGAATTTGTTTTCGCCTGCCAACAGCCGAAACATACCTTTGCCACATTTATTGGTGGGATTTTCCCATCTTTTTATTAACATTGACAGACGGACAAGCAGACAAAAGTGTTGATTTTTCTACCTACTTCTAATTTTTAAATATTCAATATATTTACTATTAAGTTTAGTACAGAAATTTACAGAATTTTTGTTACCTTCGTTCTCTTCGACGTTCATTGAATCATCTAGCCCAGCTAGCACTACATAACAGTTGGCACAAATGTTTGTTCCACCTTCACTGAGAACATATGCTTGATTAGGTTTCATCTGTAATTTCTTTGGTTTTTTCAACGTTTGTTTTTGATTTTATTTGTACTTGATACACCACTTGACTACCTTTGATCAAAAACAATTTTTTAAAGAGTATAAGGTATAAGAGGAGACTTCCTTAAAAAATTTTGAAATATTTAATGAGGCCCAAAATTTGGAGAAACCTTCTCTTCTAAGCTTTCCAAAAAGTTTGAGCTTTTTAGCTTCAAAAGTTGCTGTGGAAACTTGCTGTGACGTATGGACAGACGGACGAACTTTTACAAAACCCTAAGAAATGCACTCCTAAGAATGCCGAAAATTACTTAAAATTATATGTAATTCAAGAAAAAATTATGATCAAACTCTAAAAAGGAGGAAACAATATAAAGGGCATGGTGGGTCTATTGGCAGACCAAAATAAACTGCAGAGGCAAAAAAAGAGGGCCTTCTCACGTTTCAGGTTCTTTTCAATGATGGAACACATTTCCCAAACTAGATTTTAAATTAGCATTTTGAAAGTCAAGAAACACTTTCGGCTTTTGTACTATATTCAATTGATGATTGCAATTTTATTTCTTAATGCAAATTTCAAGAACGAACTTTCTTGTTGAAATATTTATCGGGGTTCACATATACAAACAGCTCACAAAAAATCTTGTATTGAGGAATTTTTCGATAAATTCGAAACTTCGAACAGCTCCATATTCTGTTACTAGTTCATTCTACAGATTTAGATGTTCGAACTAACTATAAAATGCACGCAAGACTGATGAGTGAAAAAAATCGGCATCAGAATGAATTTCTGCTATAAAAGAACTTAAATTATTCTAATCTAGCACATTAAGGTAATCCATGCGTGATATTCGGTTAAGGAACTTTTCAATTGGATAAAGTTTCTTGCACAAATAAGACTTAACACATTAAGTTAGCTTATCATCAATACCTTCTCATACGCTCGTAAACTGTTTCATATCTAGCAGTATCGTTCAACGTGGACGTGGCGAGGAATTCTTCAAACTTGACCAGTCTGAAATACAGTCACGTATGCACCATTAATTGAATAGTACGCCGCTTATGTCTTATGATAAGCACTTTCATAATTTTCATGTCGGTCTCTTTATCTACGTGCGAATGGGTGGAATTGCAGCATATGTATTCTCCTCAGCTCGCTCTCGCAGCGAGCATTCAAATGCTCCTTTTTGCGTTCTCGATAATTACGGATGTATCATGGTCACTTAGAGACCCCCTAGTGGTTGAAATGGAAGGCTATCGACTGGACTTTTCCAAGGGAAACGATTGAATAGAAGAGGGTATCGAATATGTTATCTTTGTACGTGATGCCTTTCGTTCGGAGAATACTTTTTTTCTTATTTTTAGGAATCAAATGTCACGCACATTGGTACGCGGTACTCAATTGATTAAATCAATTGATTCATCAACAAATAAAAAAAAAATATTGGAAAAAATCAATTTCATTTATATGTAATTGCATGTACATAACGCATTCATCACCCATCGATATAGTTTTTAGATACACCACTTTGGTATCTTAGTAACAAAACGATCACTAACAAAGCTATGCAAGTTTTGTCTTTGCAGCTCAAACATTCACGAAGATCTAGGCCTGTGTTTTTTGTGTTTTGTACTAAAATGCAAAACCGTATTGAAATCGGTTCCTGTGTCCATATGCATGTCACAGTAGTTTTTCTCCAAAACTATGGAAGCTACAGTCATGAAACATTGTGGAAAGGTTGGAAATTTTTTGTTGTTGTTGTTTTTGTGGCAGAGTGTGGGACTCCCATGCTCGCAAGAAGCCACTGCACTACCCAATAAACACCACCCCTGTCAACCTGAGAACCTAGCCTGGAACCGTTTGACACATTACTTCGGGACAGGTCTCGTTTTGTTACGCCGAAAGACGCTTTCAAGCTGGGGGATCCCTCTTTTAGCGAGAGGGGAGAGGGAAAGAGGAAGTTCCAAACAAGCGAGCCCAGCTCCAACTCTCCCGGCTACTGTGAGTTGGCAGTTAGGACTTCTAGAAAGTTTTGGGATGAAAAAAATGTTCAAAGAGGCTTAAGGAGGCCGCCCATATGGAGGAGTGACTCTCAAATGGGATATCATATGAAAGGTCTCAATGAGATCTTTTCAAAACAGGTCTTAAAATTACTTTATTAGTATCGGGGGAGGCAGGAAAAGGGGAAACGCACGAGCTTTGGCGGTGCCCCTCCTGCGATTAGAAAATTCTCATCCAAAAAATCTGAAAAAATCAAAAGTGTAGACCTTTATGACCACTACAACGACAAAAACGTCAGAATTCGAAATTCATTCAACTTTGTATGTAACAGTATGATTTATCAATTTTACACTTTTTTCAATTCAATAAAATTCACTATTTAAATGTTGATTTGTAAGTTCAATCTTTACTGAAAATCTCAGAAAAATCAAATCATATTTAACAGATTTTTTTCGCGAATATATATATATATATATATATATATATATATATATATATATATATATATATATATATATATATATGTATATATATATATATATACATATATATATATATATATATATATATATATATATATATATATATATATATATATATATATCTATATATATATATATATATATATATATATATATATATATATATATATATGTATATATATATATCTGAATAATAAGTAACCGGACTCACCTCAGGAAATATTTCATTGGGAAAATATGTACAATTTTTCTTTAGAAATCTTCAAAGTTGTCTCCATTGGAGTCGATAACACGCTGATACCGGATTTCCCAATCCCCGAACGCTCCCTGGGAGTCGGTAACCTCGATGCTGTCTAGAGCCCACGTTGAACGTTTTCCAGAGTCCCGAACCATGTCCCCTTAAAGTATCTCTTGATCTTGGGGAACAGAAAGAAGTCCACTGGTGCCATATCCGGGCTGTAAGGAGGCTGTGGCAACGTTGCCCTCGACTGTTTGGCCAACTGCACGGTGACGAGCAGGCAGGTGTGCGACTGAGCACTGTTGTGATCCACGAATCGGCGATCTCCGGATGGACTCGGCGAGCCCGGGTGGTTAGTCGACAAGGCACCACTCTGTAGTACTTGCCGTTTACAATTTGGCCGGGTGGCACAAACTCTTTGTGAACAATGCCTTTCACGTCAAAGAAAGAAATGAGCATCGACTTCACCTTCGCTTATTTTGGTCCTGGTGACGCCGGTATGTGCCACTCCAAACGCTGCTGCTTCGTCTCAAGATCGTATTCGAAAACCCTCGTCTCGTCTCCTGTAATCACGTGGTTAAAAAACTCTGGTTCGGTTGCTCGATCGTACGCTACATTTTCACTCCGACGACGTAACTGAACACGCACTCCGCTCTCGCTCGATTCTATCTCTCCAAGCGCTTGGAGGCAACTGCTGCAGCCAAGTTCCC